>VOMN01093821.1:0-55994 GCA_014899125.1 Orchestia grillus
ACGTTATCGTTCTTTAGGGCGCACGTTATCGTTCGTTGGGGCGCACGTTATCGTTCGTTGGGGCGCACGTTATCGTTCTTTAGGGCGCACGTTATCGTTCGTTGGGAGCCAATGAGAGGTTGAGAAATTTCCCCAGGCGCGTCAAGAGAACGCGGGGCACCCCGAATGCCCCTCCGAGTTTGCTCGTACTGGACTCAATTTTCTTCATTTTTTGATGTAGCCTTGTATGGTCTTCGATATCATTACTGGATGTTTCATTCGACGAATTTTTTGGTATTGCGACAGCTGGGGTAGCGTAACCGTTGAGTGCGCTTATAAATGTTATGATTGTAAATTGGCCTAAATTGAATTCAGTTGACACCCTCATAAAAACGTCTGTCTCCCGGCGGCCGGCCGCGCCTTGGTCAATTACGGAGAACGTTAAGTCGGCAAAGTTTCTTACCTCATCGTGTTCAAATCGACTCGTCATTTCTGGAGAATCCTTTGTTAAAGGTTCGTTTTCTCCAGCGCTCTCATTAACATGACTTATCCCTCATTTGTCGTATCAGTTCACTTTGTTTCTCTTGTGCAGGCTTTTTTCAACCCATTGACTCGACCCTGCACACCCTGGTGCCTCTCCTAAGTCGCCTGTTAGTTTAATTTCAACCTTAATTTAAAATTTCTGAACAGGCTTAAATTCCCCTATCATCATGTGGTAACAAATGTGTCACGAACAGTACTTGTTGCTGTTACACCCTCGCAAGCTTTATTTTCATTAAAACACAAAAATTTCAAACAAGGAGAAAAAGTCATGGGCGTAAAAAGATAAGTTCATTATCCGCATACTCGTATTTGTCATCTGCTTGACGCAAAGCCCACTCGTACTTGCGGTACGCCGCCCCTAACGACCGCTAGAGCCATCTGCTCCTTAAGTCGATAACCACCCCAGCGCCGCACGCGCTGGTCCTCATCTGGAATTGGCCTGAGTTTTGTCTCCAATGGGACGACCGCAGTTAATTTTTACTCGACCAAATAAGCTTTACGGTCCCGTTTCGTGAGGATACTGCTAGGATTTCGTGACCAGCTAAATGCAGTTTTATTGCGTAAGTACATAAGACTGCTGGTAGTTTTTCGTGACATGCTACCCGCAGTCTTATCGAAACGATAATTTGGTCGTTATGCACTACACAACGTTAATTAAACCAGTAAGCCTGCGATGTTAGGCAGATAGTGAATTTCGTGACCAGAATGCAGCCAAGAATGTCTTATTAGTGGTAGATACCTCCATACTTTAAAATCGAAATTTCTTCGATTATTCTGCATCCTGCGAGATTTCATCTTGCAAAAGCCTTGCAGTTTTTGTTTACATATGCTTCATAGATATCCGGTACGAAGTTATTGTCATCTAAAATGGCAATTCTGGTAAACGGAGAGGATTTGAAGAAAGTTCATCGTTGAGTTGAGCTGGAAATTCACCCGGGGTTAAAGTGACGTGTGTCGAGATGATGCCGAGGATAACTCCGTTGTTCAGTGCTGTTGCGCTCAAAGCTGTTGCTGTTGAGCAACAAACGGGCAACTTGGGGTCAATTCATTTAGTTCAAAGTCCCGTAAACTGACTACAATTGTGATAGTTTTAGAATAACTCTTTGATCAATACGACTTACTCTGACGGCGCGGAACAAGCCACTGGTCCTCCAATTATGAATAATTTTCTCTCACCTCAAACACCTCTAATTAAGAGGGTGCAGCCTCCTCAGGGGGCATAGGGTACACTGTAGTGTTAGGCTTGTCTATCCTATGCTATGAGGACTAGCGTCCTCAGGAGAGCACTGCTAGGTTATCTTAGCTATAGATAAGCCTTCGGGACTTCTATCTTTCGTGTCCACTTTCCTTCTTCCCATTTTTTCATTTATTTTTTGCTATCTCTTCTGTCTTTTCTTCTTCTTTTACAATTTGCTCTTTATTTGCGTAGAGGATCGGGGGTGGAAACACATCTGTGCATAGATTCCTCGTTTTCTACAGTCTTCACTAGATGGTCCCTTGTTCTCGTCTGTCTCTTTGGACCACATTACGTACGGACAGGGAACTTCAAACTAACTAGTAAAATATAATCGGTCATCAATGAGGGCGCAATCAACCGCCGGTAATCAATTCAGTGTTGATGAGCCGCTCAGTTTGATGCTAGTAACGCACGAAGCACGAATGGGTCAAAAGGACCCATTTCTAAATTTCAAATCAATATAACGAACAGCAATGAAATTGGTTCTAAATACCTCAAAACAATTCATTTCGATTCATTCATACTGTGAGAAAAGTATCAATGATTTGACGATGCAAAAATTATTTAATTGTATTTCGGTGATTTAGACGAACGAATCATTTCCACTCGCGTGTTCTACGAGTGTTAAACGATACATGTCTCGTTACTGGACTGCGAAATCAGTGGTCATCGACCCATACCCCACTGCACCGCAACTGAGCAGTGCGGCACATCGACTCCATATACTCAGCATTACTCGGTTGTGCAGTCTGGAGCTATCGATCTACACCATATCGTCAGACGGCTCCATCAGCCTGGCCTACAGTCAACAGAGCTGTAGAGTGTGCTCACTTGGCACAGTCAATAAGAGATAGCCAGGTTAACGTTGTCGAGCTCTGTTTGGATAACTGCTACGAGTTGGAGAGATGTTAGTGTTGATGCAACGCTCAAAATTCATCTGGGGAAATCTACTCCTCGTTATTTTTTACGTAGGGATCTTGAAAAATTTGTCAATATCTTGAAATATACGAGCAAATCCTGATTTTGGGTTATCATTCGTTTTTTTAGAAGTAAAACTAAGACGCGAGTACAAGGTTTCAATCCTTCTTCGTTGTCCTTGTATCGAAGGTTCAAACTAGACAAACCTCGACTCCAATCAAACCGCTCTCCTACTTCCTAGAATACCACCAAGTTCAGCCCGCGACTTCTGTCGTACAGAGAGCAGAGTTGGCGCGTTGCACCGATATTCTGGCACGAAGATCAAGTTTACGTTAAAATAGAAAGCTAACAGGATCTGGAACGGTATCTTTTCGGGATCTCGAAGAAAAAGACTTGTTTATGGTAAAGCCCCGCTGGAATGTTGAAATGTCGTTCATGTAGGTGCTTATCATGACGTGCATGTGCAAATTTCTCTAAACTACGCATGTGCCTTCGTGAATGTGACTATTACACCTGAGATTTGATGTAAATATGTTTCGACTCCCGAGTTCATTCGATACCTTTCTTACTCGTATGTAAAGTTATGCAATGAAATTTGAGTGAAATGATTGTGGCATTGGAATACACTCGCTTCAATGTATATAGCATTTTGGTCACAGTACATCTATTAGTCCCGAGGAAAACTAATTTCAGCCTCGTTATATAAATTTTTATCAACGGATCAAATTATTGTGCCGAATTAATTCTTCAAGCTTCATCCTTCTTATTCTCACGGTTGCCCAACACTTCTATACCGTTCGTCAAAAAGTTAAATCTGATAACGTGACTGCTTGATATTCGAACAATATTTTAACTTCAACACTCGATAATATTTTGCGATGCACGGATGTTGTTGGGTAATGATGGCCAATTGTCAATTTGAGATGCTGCGAATGAATGTTGGAATGCTCTAAAGAATTGACTGGTAAATTCAGTGTTCATCTGTGATTTTCAGATAGTAGAAACGACCCACCCCATGTTGTCCCTATGATGGTATGCATTTTTCCATGCAAGTGAAGGATGAAGAGTTTCAAGATGGGCTCCGATGGCCATTTTTGTTCGTTACTTTGGCTGTGTTGCGTGTTGGTGTCAGTCAGCTGCGTGGGGGGACGACTGCATCCTCTACGACGGCCACGGGAGAGCCATCCTCGCGAGGGCTCGCAAAGGACTTCTTCTGGGAGCGGAAAGCCATTTCTATCTCGTGACGCGCAGTTGTATTCCGGACGGGACGTTACAGGAATGAACGAAGCTCAAAAAAACTTCCGTCCGAGAAATTCGAATTCGGTGCATGAACAAAATAGAATTCTTTCCGATAGGAAAACTACGGCATTGGATGATTCATTGCTAAGGTCTTTATACACTTCACAGGGGAAAAATTATGACAAATATTCTGCATACTTCTCCGGACAGCAAGTGCACTCAAAATATAAAAACTTCGTTGCTTACGAGAACCGACCTCCCGTACGTTCTAGTTTAGGCGAACTGCTGTACTACCCAGCGAACTTTCACATTGTTTCTTATTTAGTGGCGAAACGATCGTGCAAAGCCGTTCCTTCAATCCCTCGTCATCTTTCAATCAAGTTGGACCAAATCATCCATCCTCAGGGCAGCGGGTTGACCACGGATCATGGTACGAATGAACTTTCCTTCCGTCTAAAGACGTCGCTCATTTCCAACTGTTCAAGTGATGTTACATCCAAGCAAACTATTCATCATCATTCAGGCTCGTACGTCTTCGTCGAAAACCCAAACTTCAACTTTTCTTATAACGATCCCTTCGCATACGTTCCAGATACTGACCCAACTGCCTACTTGTCGCTGGTCGACCTGGTAAGGCAAGGTGAGTTACCAGATAGTGACGATGGAGGCTATCCGGACATCGTGCCTTGGCCTAAAATTGACTTGGACCGAATGGTTCGTACGTACGAGTTACAAACTCCCACGACGTCTGGGGCAACGGGCGTGGAATTTCTTATTAAAGCTCTCAAGTCAGAAGCAATGGAGAGCAGAGAGATTCAACAACTTTTGCGAAGGCTCGTACGAGACAGCGACTCTCAGTCGTCTGACTTTGGGGCACTCACCGAAGAGTGTGACGCAATTCCCAGTTCGACAGACTGCCGCAACGTCACAAAGACGCAAAAGTTGGCATCGTGCTACTGCAGGAGCAGCAAGAGCTCTAAAGTTCTGTGTTGCGATTTCAAAGGGCATGTGAGTTTGAAAGTTTGTTTACTTCATGTAATTTAGTGCTATACTCGCAAATTATATTCACAGATCAAAATGATTGAATAAAAAATTGGTAACATAAGCAAGGCCGTCTGCCGCATATGTACTTCTGATTGAGTTATGATTTGCCCTGAAATTCAAGTGAGACTACTTCAACTTCGTGCTTTGGAACACCTCCACAAATAGCCTCGCTAATAAGGATGGCACAGTTGACGCTTGCATCAACGGACCTCGCACCTGAATATCCCAAACTTGGTCGATCTCAGAGCGCGATTCCAGATATTATAGTTAGATCTTTCTTTTGGGCTGGTGAGTGCTTCAAGTTTTTTAGAACATTGTGCGATGTTGCCTGAAGGTACGGCATCATTGGGCCACTTCTCTCCCGTTTTAGTCCATTGATGCAAACGTCAACTGTGCTGCACCACATTTGAAAACCAGTCTTACAGTACGTGTACATGCATTTGAAATGAGTATCGTAGTGGGAAGCAATTCTAGTTTTTGACAAGGCAATTCATTTACGGTGTGGGAACAGCCAGTAGCTACTCAAAAATAAGCCGTATTTTATTATAAAGTAAGAACGCTTGGAATGAAGGGCATCCTTTTCACGAGTTCGCGTGGTTGATTTTGTGCAATTGGCATATTTCACGTATAGGGACTAGTTTTTCATGAGGAGCTGTCACGTGACTTATCGTTTCCCAGCCCGGAACTTATGCCGTGGATTTTCACTTGGACGAGACCGTCTTCATGACGAACGCCCGGCCGCTGACCATGAAGTACGCTGCCGGGACAGTCCGCAATATTTTCATTCATAACTCGACTCTGGCTCAAGTTGAAGCGGTGAGTGCGAGCAAGTTTCTGCGGGTTCAATAGTTATAGAAGTTTTTTTAAACATGATCAAACTGTCTTCTCATCATTATAATTTTAGACGAAAGAGAAAGATTTAGTTTCAAAATGGCAGCGAAGGACATTGAATATTTAATTGGAAAACATTCAAATGGGTGTTTAAGAATCAAGGGCATTATTAACATACAGATTTAATACCTACGCTTGAAAAAAAATGTTCCTTCCCCGTATTATTCTGAAGAGAAACTTCAGATAAGTTCGATTCAGCACTGCTGCCATGGGACTCTAATGAGTCCTATTTTAGCAAATGTCGTTCTTCTTTACGCCCAAAATAGCCAGTCGCCAATCATTAAGTAGCTAGACATTGCAAAATAAAGGAAAGTATTAAAAATTTGCCTCTTTGAAGATTAAACTAATAAGATAGTGGGCGCAAGGTTAATGGGCTAGAGTAACACGTTACAAGGTTAAAAGGGTTGAAGTACCAAGTTACGAGGTTTAAGGGTTGTCGTGCCGAGTTACGAGGCTTAAGGGTTGTTGTACCGAGTTACGAGGTTCAAGGGTTATTGTACCGAGTTACGAGCTTTAAGGGCTTGAGTACCAAGTTAACGTGCCTTCGCTTGTCATCCCTCGTAGTAAGTAGTCTGTAACTCGGACCGAGAACTTGATCGTTAGACTCTAACGGACACAAAGTAGCGATAAACTGATACGTCATTTGCCACTCGCTACCTTGCGGTTTTGTGTGATTGAAATTCTGATGGTTTATTGCGCCGCTTGCTTCGCTCACAGAGAGGCGTGGCCCAGATTGTCACGGGCCTGCACATCGCTAACTGCGAAGCAAATAACCTCCCCCCCGCCAGAATTGTCTCGGTTTCCAACAGCAAAGTTGGAATCATCACTGAACCTTTCATTATGTTGAAGAAACTCTCCCTATTCCATTCAACTGTTCTTCTGGTGCAGGATTTAAAAGTTGCTAGCGAAGCAGAGGAAGTTACTCCTAATTTACAAGCAGGCTCGGAAGATCAGGACGTGGGCTTTCGTGCTGAAGCTTCCAAAATTCAATACTTCAACAACGTAAAATTCGAATGTTCAGCCGTGATGTACAGCTGCACCATTCAGCGTATCGGCTCCACTGTCTCAAACGAAATGTTCATCAGTGGATCAGACATTCGTACTGTATATCCCTCTGGCTTAACCGTAGTCCGAACACTTTCCCTGGTGAACTCCAAGATCGGCCACCTTCACAGAGGCGCTCTCGTGGCTCAGTCGGGGGGAATGGTGTACCTGAAGAACGTAGCCATCGAACACTGCGACGAGTCTTGTTTACCCTTGGACCGTGACGTCAGCCTAATGCTCGAGAACGTCGTCATAAACGGTCACCAAATGGAGGATCACAAAAGCACTGAAGACTACCGGGCAGCGAGTCCCCTGAGGCACCTGATATCTGCGTCTGAAATGAATGACGTGTGCTCTGTCAAGCATTTTCAATGGGACTGTGATATGTTTACTTTTGCAGAAGCGGTGAGTATCTGCGAGTCGTGTTATTTCTCGGGCATAAATTGAATTATCGCGTGCATGCCACCATTTTGCTATTCTTAATTAAGAGGCATTTATGGACGGTAAATTTTCTGTTTGAAGCCGAAACACTTCTTGAAAATTCTTATTCATTCTACAGAGATGATTATTTTTTCGTTAAATTTGAAAAGTTCAAACTACTCTGTTCTCAACATGAACACTGCCTAGAACTAATTATTAATAATTCCAGCCTTTAGATTTCTACCTGCGAAAGGACATCTTCGATTACGTCACGATTCGAGATCATCCTGACATCGCTATTAGCGAAGGCTGCTTCCGAAACATTACCTTGAAAAATATCAACGGATCCTTTTACCACTCGAAATCCTTCCGATCTGCTCGCTCTGGCGTTGGCTGTCAACTTCAGTCTCAGCTGGAACTCCAAAACTCGAACTTGACGACACTTCTCTCGAGACGCGTCGGTCAGTTCAGCGCGACAGAAGGGAAGTCGACCGTCAAGTATTTAGACTTGGGTGTCGTGGTGCGCTTCCAGTCCACTAATTTGAACATCGGAGTCTTGGAGCATTTGGAGCTCAGACCAAGTAATCCTAAAGTGACTTCTTTCATCTCTACGGGGCGCATCGGAGTGGTCCAGGAGTTGGCTATCAACACGCCGATAACATTCTCTGGCGTCACGTTTGGTGAAGTTAGTACTTATTTAATTAGACAGCTTCGCACTGGCCAGGTTTCCTATCAGTGGGTGAGGCGTAGTGGAGGTCCCATAGAAATCCTTAAAATCCCATACATCCTTAAAACTGACTTTTACTGTGGTTAATACTTGCTTATTTATTTCTATTCACCAATTTAATGGATAGCCGATAACTTGGGGCGTATAAATATTTACTGAAACATGCACAACAGGAAGCCCTTAATTAATCACCACAAACTCAGTAACCCCGTTAATTTATGCAGGCTAAACTAGGTCAACTTTCAACGAGCATTTTTTTTTCCGTTGGGTACCGATTGAAATTGGAAAGCTAAAATTGAAATGGTGATTCAGCAAAACAATTTCCTAGGAACTTAGGAGCATCTCGTACAAGCCAAATATCACAGCGTGGTATATTTCTGCAGAGAAATATAATTAACATAGAGAAACTAACTAAAATATTAAATTAACTACACATTTTTTTAGTTTAGTAAAAAACTACCTCTGTACTGGATTAAAAGTCTTGCTTAGCAATTGGGAATGTTATTTTTTTACATTTCTCGTATGACTGTAATTCGATAGCCTATCATCATGCGTTATAATTTTTGTTTACGATTTATTCGTGTTTAAATGTTTTCTCTTGACACATAGATAGGTCATACCACCCTTTGAAATGAATGCTGCCTCAAGAACCTTGTTGAGCACCAGTGTCTGTCTCTTCACCGCCTCATTAGCTTCTTCACTTCTTCTAAATAGTTTAAAGTACTTGTGCAATCCCTGCTGTTCGTTCTGCAGTCACTTGCTTGTGTGAATCGGTTCGAATATCATAATTTATCCTCGCAGGTGCAGGCTCTAATCTTCAATCATTTCAAGAAATTTGACACTCCGAGCCTGATCTCCTCGTCCAATTTTGGACTTGTCCATTCGGGAGGTGAGGCAGCGAAAGTCATCGCGGTCGTACGGGCAGTTGAAGTGCAGGTTGTCTCGTAAGTCATTCTAAACTCTAGAATTTCCAGCTTCTGCGTCATTATTTTATAAATGTTTCCAGTAAGGTTTATAAATTTACGTATACTTCCACCGCGCATATTCAAAGAGAAAACCTGTAAGAGTCATAGCAGGTGCTGTGTAAATCTTGATCACTTGTTGACGTATCAAAACCTGAAAGTGGCTGCACAAAATGGGTTGGCCTCTGGTACTCATTGGGACCTCCTCAGAGGTATGGAAGGCATGCCTCCGCTCACGTTGGGCTGTGGCTATAGTGACCGTTACAGCGCCCTCCTTCATTTGAGATACTTCGTTCCTCACAGACTTTTCTAGCGAACTTCAGACGTTACTGCCACGTTTCTGATGAACCTTTGCCAAAATTAGACTTCTCTGCAACGTCTCTAGCCAAATCTCTGCAACGTCTCTAGCCAACCCTCTGCAACGTATCTAGGCAAACCTCTGGAACGTGTCTAGGCAAACCTTTACAACGTCTCTAGCCAACCCTCTGGAACGTGTCTAGGCAAACCTCTGCAACGTCTCTAGCCAACCCTCTGCAACGTGTCTAGGCAAACCTCTGGAACGTGTCTAGGCAAACCTCGAGATGGTTTCAGAGGCAGGCTGGAGCAATCGACCTACGTCAGAACAAAGCTTTCTATATTTTGAGGGCAGTCACTCGTGCTCTCCCTTCTGAAAGGCTATGGTGGAAACGGCAGATAATCCCAACACGGTTTAAAGAACAAAATTTTATTTAGTTCTCCTATATGAACGGCAGCAACCCGAAGTCACATTTTATGATTTGCAAGGGATTTTTTGGGGTCATGTTTTATTCGAGTTCTTTACTCTTGTTGACCACAACCACTCATACTTTCATATCCACTCGGAATGACGATGCTTGCTTTGTAGAATGCATTGGTCTACGTACATTGAGATTATTTCTTAATTTCTTTTAGATTGAAACCCGAGACATCTAATGAGGAGAAACTGACAATTTGCGATGGGAAAATTTTCAAAACACTTAAATTTAATAGTTAAATCACCATAAATTATTGAAAAAGTATAGCCTTTGTTTTTCCATTCTTAATCATACGTAAACGGAAAGAAGTGCAGTTGTGTTTCTCGTGATTTCTACCTGAGCCATTTCAGCAGTTTTCAAATATTATTCGTATGGGCTGTTTTAGACATTTCTTGTACGTATTCAAGGTCTTTTGGAAATTTATTTTAATTCCAGACTTGAGGAACCCTCTATGAAAATACTGAATAAAATTCATACATCCACTGTAGAATTTGGGAGTTATTGAGTAACATTCGGATCAGTTTTTCATTGTAAATGTAAGGCAGAATTTTAAACACACAATTCCCTTTCAGGCATAAGGGTGCTGTCGGGACAGCTGATGTTGCAGAACGTGCGTTTCAAGATCTTCAAAGAAAATATGTTCTACCTCGCAGACCAAACTCAACTGCTGATCCGAGGTGCAATCACCGACGAACCTCTCGACTGTTTCAAGACTGGACCAATCATCAGCGCGGTCTCCAGGAAGCAGGTTAGAAACGAACCCTCGGAGGCATTCAGTAACTTGGTCAAGTAATATTTTCAGTCATCACAACGGTGTGACCTCTTTTCAAACTGCGTCATGCCGCTAGCTCGGCTAATGCCTAATCTTGCGGGTAAAAAAACACGGCCATAAACGTTTTCACGCTTATCGAAAAGTTTTTCAAGCTGGAAAGTTTCTTAGAAGTGGCAGTCAGTTCTTTAAAAGTTCCCCCAGATTTTTTCTGGGGGGCTGAGGGGGAGCATTTCGTAGGAGAAGCTATTGCTTCTCTTCATCTCAAGTTTGGCTCTGCCATAGGGACCTGTTTTAATTGCATCCCGTCTTTCGAAGTTCCTAAGTTTTCTTGTTGTTTTAAAATGCATTACTAGTGAAAACGTATTGTTCGCTGATGTTTTCAAACCTCAGACTGAATTTCTCTTAATGTTTCATGTTCATTCCAAAAACAAGCAGTGTGTAATGGGTTCTTTTGACAGACGCTGATATTCTTCCGAATTTTCTTACATTTTCATTCCTCAATGACTAGCAACTCGTTCTTTCAGTTGTCAGTGATTGACGTTGCGTTTTCAGGTGTTGTACCTCGATGGTCCGACCCCATCCTGGCTATGGGACTGCGTCTCCTTCAGAGACGATCCCATTGTGAGAAGCCTTCCTGGGCCACCAGATGCCCGTCTCGCGCACCTGACAATCGTCGACCCAGACAAAGATTGCCAAAAAGAAGGATCTTCGAGAATTTCGTGTGACTTTCAGAACATCGTGAGGTTCCCTTTCGCCATTCGTAATATATTATTTTTGAACTTGGGTATAATAATGAACTGTGGTACGTTTTGTTAGTAAAACATGGACTCCTTCGACATCGTCAATTTTGTTTTGCAATTGTACCATTAATTGACGGTGCCTTGAAATTGTGGTGTGCGGGCCATATTTACTTGAAATTGTGGTCTGGAATTTCAGAAGCAAAGAGCAGGTCAACATGCTTCAGGATACTGTGGTTCTCTTTGAGAATTTAGTGAACTGAACCTTCAGAGAGCGCCGCAGTTATAATCCTAATAAGGCCAATATTGCGATTAAAAGCTCCTTAATAACGTGCTTAAAAGTATGCGAAAACTTAGCGTGTAAACCCAGATGCCTTAAACTCTTCGCGTTGCATGTTCTCGGGGCTATAATAGATGAAAAGACTTTGACTTTGACTCAGTTTAGTTTTTGCAAAGAACAAAATTTCTTACAAAGCTACGTTGATGTAACATAAAATTAGTGTTTCGTTTTACATTTTCGTTCAAAAATTGAGCGTACTATTTTGAATTTAAGAATAAATCGCTAGGTTTCAAATATCGCTTTGGATCGCCATTCGATGATAAGAGTCGAGCTACGGTAGCTCTGCTGAGTAGAGTTGCAGCAAACCTTGCCCCAATCAGGCAGGGTTGCAGCAAACCTTGCCCCAGCCAGGCAGGGTTGCAGCAAACCTTGCCCCAGCCAGACAGGGTTGCAGCAAACCTTGCCCCAGCCAGGCAGGGTTGCAGCAAACCATGCCCCAGCCAGGCAGGGTTGCGGAGTCAGAAGGTATAAAGTCGAACTCTGACTCCTAGTAAACGCGGGATTCCGACTCTGACTCAACCGCAAACCTTGACTCGCTGCTACTCGGCACCCCTGCCAGGCACTCGACTCCTGCTGGAAGTCATGTCCCGAAAAAGACTTAACGTACGTTCAGAGGTACGAGAAAATGTGCCCCAGAGCATCGACGCCGCATTGGGACACGAGACAAATTGTGGGACGGCTTAGTTACATTCATGTTGTGTACGGTGGCCCTTAGTTTTGAATTGAAACCTTTGTAGTAATTAATATAGAATCTAGAATGTGTTGAGAAAGAGTCAGGTTCATCTGATCATTATTACCGCCTACCTCCTCGTGTTTTTAACTTGAAAAAGTATAATATGCTTATTTATTGCAGAAAACTTTAATTCAACTTGGCGGTAACAAGGCGCTGGACCGCTACAAGTCGGTGGCCGTCTACAACGCCCAGAACTTTACTATTGCCGATCACTGTCTCCAGGAGGTCAGTGAGATCGTGGGATAATTCGAGTCTTTGTTCGATCGCTAATGGATGTCTTAGGCCTGATTTTGGGACTGCTAAGCAAAGTCAGTACAGAAAAAGAGAAACCGCAACTTGGTAAGTTTTCTTTCACGTCATCAATGAGTAACATATGATGCCTTGGGAACGACTGCAGGGTGTTAGCTCGTCGCCTAATTATTCACTAGTGACATCTTATGTACGATGTTGAATACCTCCACTGTTTTCTACTCCTGCTCAGAAATATTTCAATTACGTTTAGTAGAGCGCCACGGGAATCAAAGCTCAAATATCAGTGCAGAACTGAAGCGAAACGAGGGTTGTGCCTCGTGACAGGAGCAAAGGAAGTATTCATGAGATGGCACCATCATTTGACAATTTATGTACAGCATTTTCTCCAGACAGTCCACCTTGCTTTTGGCATGAATAGAATCTTGAAAAGTCAAAACAAGTGTACAATAAATTATCGGATGAATGATCCAGTTATCTTTAACAGCTTTTGTTCTAATTTCTCAACTAACGTTACCTGCAATGAAAAATGGCATCACAGGAACGAGCTGTCACTCTGTCAGGCTCATTCGCGTTTGAGCGCAGCAATTATGAGCAGCACGTAGCAATTATGAGCAGTGCGTTAATTTTAGTAGTTCAAAAAATCTGTAATTTCAACCCAATTAATGACAAATTCAACTCCATCTCTAGCCTTACAGTTGCGGAGGGAGCTTTTGTGTACCGAGTGAAACATAAGCTTATTTCATCGTTAATAGATCTTGGACGAAAGCAGGAACTTCTGAACGAACGAATTTGGAAACAGTGGTTTCAGTTCAGGGGAGCAGCAGGGCCAAATTAATTTATATTATGGTCTTCCGTAGCCAAATAAACTCGCCCATTCAGTTTATTTCTCTCGTCAGTAGACGTTCTTTGCAGTTGTTCCCCCCTTACAACAACTGAAATTGTATTGAGCACTTCAAGAAATTTGTCCTCTTACTTGTTTTAGCTTTTTATTTTTGTTCTCTTCGACAGATTATTCTAGTGAACGTGAAGAGCTACTTCAGAACGAAGCAAAACAATCTGTGCTTCCACAGCCTCCATTTGGTAGATTCGAGGATGTTTGTGATTGAAGCCAACGTTGTTGAATTGAACATATCACTCAGCTCCGTTACCCACGTGCCTCTCCCGAATCAAGTCAAGCTATTAAGTGCCAAAGACTCCCAAATTCACGATATGCAAGCAACTGTCAACAGTGGGATCTTGCAACGGACACGAATCAATACGATGAAGAAACTGATTGTGAAAAATGATGTTGTTTTCGAAGGTAGTTATGTGAGTGAAATGCTTAGTCGTTCTATCGTGGTTTTGCCTAGGGCGTCTCTAGTGCTCAACAACACCAGGGTAGGGAATTTGCAGGCAAGTGCTATCTTTCTCTTTGGAAGTCTGGTTTTGGACAACGTAGTCTTTTCGCGGGTCTTCAATGGGAGCATTCTCATTCAAAAAGAGGGGACAGTGAGCATACACAAACTGAAGATCTTGCATTGTGCCTCCGCCTACAGCCAATCTGGATACAGCGCAGGAAACGAGTCGGCGGATGCGTCTAACAAGTTAAATATTATCATCCAAAATACTGAGTACACTTACAACAGCACGAAAAACCAACATGAATGTGACTTCCTACAAACCTCCGATGCTTCAGTGAATTATGAGTTCGAGGATGTAAATGACTTGGGAATTGAAGAAAATCCCACTAATGAAAACGTTAACCGTGGTTTTAAAACTATGAACATGTGGGCGGTCGTAGGCTTGGCCGTTGTGTGTACAGCGTTCACGACTTCCATGATCGGCTTCATAGTTTTCGAGATATGGAGGTAACTAATTAGGAATTTATGGCCAGCCAGCCTTTTGCCTCTAGTTTTTGTCATGCGTGATCCGATTTTATTTCGTGGTCAAAATGTGCAAAATAATGTATATCTACACGTATTTCTTCAAGAAACCCCGCGGGGGATGGGGAGGGGGCACATTGTTAGCCAACCTCAGCTATTGATGGGCCTCCGTGACTTCTGTCTTTCTTCCCGCTTTAATTATTTCAATTTTCAGCCCTTCTTTGCTATATCTTTGTTTTTTATTTTTTATAATTCCTAACTTACTGTTTCCATCCACGGGGGAACCTATGTGGGGACGCAAAGATTCCCCGTTCTCTTTAGTCTATGCAAAATGGCCTTGCATTCCTTGTAGCTAAGGAACTTAAAACAAACTATTGATAATATCAAAATTAAAGACAGGAACAACTACGTTCAAATAGTTCTCACGGAAGCGTGGGCGATTCTCATGCAAACGATTATTGAATTTTGAGATAGTTTCAGCAGGAAGATGTGAAGGTTGAGATGCGCATTCAGAAATAGGCGTTGGACGCATTTCGGTCGCTTTATGATGAGGAAAAAGGAAATTTTACTCAGAAGTAGTGCGATTAAGACTCGCTACTCAACTCGCTCCCTTAATGAGATACTTCGAAAGGTCAAAATACAGAGCTTCCTCTTTAGGACTTCTGATGTTACTGTGCGTTGTAAATGAGCTCCAGCGAGAGCTCCTGACGAGCGTTAGTGCATTCCGTGCCTTTTCCGTACATTCCGTGCCTTTTGCGTGCATTCCCCTTGGTGTCAGGAACACCTCGCCGCAGAGTTCGTACAGTAGTATCGGGAACATCATTGCAATCAGCAACGCTGTTGCAAAACACTGTTGTAAAACAATTTTGTAAGCTCTGTCTTAGATAGACAAGCCTCGATTTGCTTGCTCTTGTAACTGACTTTCATAAAAGAGTGGTGTCGATACTTGCACAGTCGGGGATTTTTATTAATTTTTCACCTAACATGGATGTTTCCTGCTGCCTTATGAGCAATCATCGAGTGGACACGGCAGTGAAACTTAATGTTCAGTAAAAATATTTTATTAAGTAATGAAAATAGTTGTAATTGTTATCATTTAGGGTCTTTACTTTTGATCATGGTCGTAACTAAAATTAAAGCTAGTTGAACGCTAGTATGAGTGTCATTTAAATTAGGTAGGTGTAGAAAGTCCTTCGATTTTTAGTCCCCTGTCGATGTTTCATGGTTTCCTTAAAGGCGTACCTCAGCTACAGATAGGTCTTCGGGACTCGTGTCTTTCGTGCCCACTTTCCTTCTGACAATTTTCATACCATCTTTTTGCTATATCTTCTTTGTCTTTTCTTCCTCTCCTTTCATAATTTGCTCTTTCTATGCCCAGCGAATCCGGTGTGGGAACACACCTGTGCGGAGATTCCACGTTTTCTGCAGTCCATACTAGGTGGCGCCCTCTTCTCATTGCTCTCATTGTATCACATTCCATGTGAATATAGGGCTTTAATTAAACTAAGGAATAATCTAATCATAACTTTTTTTTAAAGCCTTGCTACCGGCTACCCGATGTGGCAGCTGTGGTCAAACATATTTCGATACGAGTTTAAGATAAACTTTCCGTTCGAAAAAATTGACAAATTTGAATTTTAGTACAGCCTTCAATAGCTCCGCCGGACTGTTTGATTGTCATGTTTTTTTTTTCGTGTTGTCAGTTGATTTATAATCCACAGAGTTACCAAGTTAAAGCCAAAGCAGACGGAGACGTACGCAGAACCGTCAAGCTCCTTCGAATTTTCTGACGCCACCCACGAATTCATTTCTCGAGGTGAATATTACGAACAACGCGGGCTTCCTGTTCCTCGTGACGACAGACACCTGACGAGCGCTTCAAACGATCGTGACGTCAGCCATGAAGAACACGGCGCTCCAAACTCCGCAGAAGAACCTGACGAAGTTGATTCTAACCAAAGACATTGGCAAGCTGCACATCCTGATGCCTCTCGCCCCACACAGCTGAAGGAATGCTCGGAAAGTTGGCAAGCTAAGTATCCTGACAATTGGCAGCAAGAAACAAGTTTCACAATTGAGAATGGTCATGAAGAACAAGCCCAGGCTTTGTGGCCGACTCCTCCTCCTCCTCCTCGGGTCTCATGGAGTCCCTGCGATAGTGACGACTATGCTGCAGACTCTGAGACTAGTACTGACGCTGGTCCTCTCGCGAAGAGAAAGACCTTCTATAGAAACAAAGAGTTTAAGCACCTGTATTGTGTTCCTGAAGGTCAAAGTAGCGAGTCCCTCTCGTCTTTTGACGCAAGTTCTTCTAGAAATATGATCGCCGATGGCCTTAGAGAGGAAAAAATGTACATCACTGATGATTTGGAAGAGGATCAGGTGAGACGGACTCCTCCTGACTGTGTCGTAGTTCAAAGACCAGCCGAATCTGATTTTGCGAATTTATATGGGTCAATTATATATTCAGACCCTATTGAGCCACCCAACTTCAGCCCAGCTGTAGACCCTGCAGTCGTGTCAGTTCGTCCTAAGATTCGCTCTTACGCTCGACTTGAACAATATGCAAGCGATCCACCAGGAAATTTGTATGGATCAATTATACCAAATACTTCGCTGGATGAATATACCCCAGCACCTGGAAACCTTACAGTCAGGGACGGGCCTGCAGGATCAGGGCGTCCAGAAACTACAGAATTCAAAATGCCGCTGAGGCTTGACAGCGACTCAAGTGAACTACGAACTTTAAGATATTACCCACGAAAACCTTTGATTCCAAATCTTCCAATAATACCTGAATCTGAACCTGAATATGCTCAACCATACGAGGCAAGTCACGGACATTCATTTGCAAGCTCTGCCTCCTCCTTTCTGCCTCTGTCAAAACCTCCTTCTTTCCATCCTTTCCATACTGGCGGCACTCAGAACATCGTTTCAAATCAGAACAGTGAGAAAGAATCTCTCAGTCCAAAACGAGAATTCCGATTGGGGGTCAAAGATTTGAACCTGCAGTCTGAATCTCACACCAGACTGCTAAAGATTCCAAGAGTACGCGACCCCTCACTGGCACGTTGGGGCCGGTTTGCTGCCGGACATTCGTCGCGGTCCCCGTACTCCCGGCGCCTCGAGACGCTGGATGCTCCCAGCTCAGAAAGGAACGCGTCCTCCATCATGTCTTCCATATCGCACGCTGCTAGCGCTCCCCTCAGGCTGCTGGGAGCTCTGAGGCGTCCTTACGAACCCATGTTCCGTCTA
The DNA here is from genome assembly GCA_014899125.1 of Orchestia grillus. Taxonomy (NCBI): domain Eukaryota; kingdom Metazoa; phylum Arthropoda; class Malacostraca; order Amphipoda; family Talitridae; genus Orchestia; species Orchestia grillus. The sequence goes on from VOMN01093821.1 coordinate 17,729, forward strand.
ACTTCAACAGCGAATATTCCCAACACTCCTGAGGAGAGTGGCTCTACTCTAGCTATCTATCAGGAACTACAGGATGTAAATCGGAAAAATTAGAACTCCGAGGTTACTATTTTAAAGCTTATTATACGGAGAATAGTATTGAATTGTGCGAATACTTCAATTGAAATTAATTTTTGAAGGGTAAGTTATAACCTGGTGTTCGATGAAGTCATCGTATTATAGCATAATAAAGTAGAACTTGATTCGTTATGTAGATTTTACTTTGTTCGTATTGAATTGTTTTTGGGAAAAATATGGTGTACTAAATTATTTTTCTGGAACTCAATTACATAGTATGTTTTCGTCTCGAAAAGTTGATGTTCAACATTTTCTTTTAAAAAGTGCATGTTCCATGCTGTAGTAAATATATCTTCGACTTATCTCCATTTTAGATTTTCTCACTGACAATTCCTTCAATACCTCTTGTTTTAGCACATTTTGATTGTATTCGCAGTTTGTGCATCAAATTATTGCAGAACGTGTCATAATAAACATTAAACTCTGGGATTGGAAGCCATCAAGTTGTGAGCGATTGCTCGAGAGAAACATTCGTGTTCGAGTTCTCATGAAGTGGCGTGCCTACAGTACAAAAATGCTAATAATCTTGCTAGCTTCTTGAAAAGAGATGATCATGAGCAGCATTTCCTGTACAAATTTGCAGTAAGAATATAATTCGCAGAGCACCCAGCTCATTAGGTGAGCCACTACGAAGAGCTCCGTGTGATGTGCGAGCAGCGTACAGGGCTCCAGGAGTGAGAGGGGGGCTCCAGGAGTGAGAGGGTGGCTCCAGGAATGAGAGGGGGGCTCCAGGAGTGAGAGGGTGGCTCCAGGAATGAGAGGGTGGCTCCAGGAGTGAGAGGGTGGCTCCAGGAGTGAGAGGGGGGCTCCAGGAGTGAGAGGGGGGCTCCAGGAGAGAGGGGGAATGAGAGGCTTCTCATCTCGTGATCCTCCCCGTGAGGATAGGCAAGAGGATTAGGTTTGTCTGTCATACGCTAGACGGACTGGCGTCCTCAAGGTGGCACTGTTAAGTTACCCGAGCTATAGATAAGCCTTCGGGACTAATATCTTTCGTGCCCACTGTGCTTCTTTCAATTTTCATACTTTTTTGGCTATCTCTGTGTCCTACTTTTCTTTATTCTCAACTTGCTGTTTCTATGCGCAGGGGCTCATGTGTGGGGGGACACCTTGTGTGTATATTCTCCTTTCTCTTTAGTACGTTCTATGTAGATGGGCCCAGTCTTTTCGCTCTCTTGAGCCAGCATCCCACGTGGCAAGAGCGCTTAAACTATTAATATTAATAATAATAATAATAATAATAATAATGATCATCTAGTGGTCTTTCGAACACTCTGAAAATTACGAGTTTCTGTTGGTTACTGTTATTGAACTCGTATTTCGTTCCGTAACACAGACCCATTTTGGATCATTATTGGGGATTTTTAGGTAGTTTCATGATCTGCAGTTTATATTTATACTAGAAGACTTGTAACTTGAGCATTTTCGTCACGTGGAATTGGAGTTTAATGCGGCGTAGAAGTGGAAAAAACTCCAAGCCGAATTTTCATCTTTAATCTTTGAGAGCGCGTGAGACGTCGCTAAAGCGATGCAACCGACCTGCCATCTCTGGGAATTGACCTTCCTAATGAGCTACGTGTGACTGTGTCGAGAAATTATTTGCCGACGCACTTGTTGGCTTAGTGTGAGTGAAATAAAATATTGAATGAAGTAAACCGTTTCTATATTTTATGAAATATTGCGTTGCATATATATAAATAAATACTTAGTTGTTCTTCATTACATTTCGTTTTTATTAAGCCAACAAGTTTGATCTACCTGTCTAACCCACCCAAGTCGCATTTTACAACTCAGTACGAGTGCAGGTATTACAGTCACTTGAGATCACAGATCATCAACAGAGCCGCTATAACAATACAAATACCTCCGACAGAGCCGCTATAACAATACAAATACCTCCTTAAGGTCGCTGAATCCATGTGGCAGTAACTCCAGCGGTTCTCTGACTTATTCCACCCTCCCTCCTATACTTCCACTCGAGTACCTGCGTGTGATGGGTGTTTGACGGCGTGGGATGTGGGTGGAAACCTAAGAATGGGCCAACTGGCTCGTCCCTATGATGCAACATTCTATTTTATTTTTCTCTGGTTACGAGGCGCAGACCTCATGCTGACGACTGACCCGATACCTGAGACAGAAGGCACGGCCGTTGTCTGGCAATGAGTCCTTGATGTGCTCAGTACAGGCCATGCAGTCCGTTTGGGCAGAGGAAATTTGTGTAGTATTTGAACCGAAGCCAAGGTTTCCAGGGCTACCATTGACGTCGGTAACAGACTTTGTCGAATTATTGGCTGTAGAACGCACTAATTTGCTCAAAAAACATTACATGTGTTGAAGAGTACGTTATCCAAAAGTGTGAGACGGTACAATTTAATTTTAAAAAGGACTTTACTCTAGCAAGTTCATTACCTTGCTTGATCACTAAGTACGTTAATGAACAATGAATAAGACCATGGAGTTGGCCTTGTCAATGGCAGTTCTTAGTTTTTTGTTAGTGATGAATTTTCATCCCGGTGTTGCAGCTCTTTTCAACCAGTTGAACCCCCGTGTTCAGCCCGCGTGCTCAATCACAAGACAATTATCAATCGTAAATTATTCTTGAATATTTTAATTCAGATTTAAGATTAGGTTTCTAATATTCATTTTAATAGAGAAGTTTAACAATATTGCCAGAAGTTTTCTACGGTCTTTACATTGGCAAACCACATTTTTCCCCAGTAGCGTAAGCTATTCGTAAAAACTCCTATAATAAAACAAAAATATTCACAAAAATATTATCGATAATATTTTAACATCGATAATACCAAAATATCGATTTAGAGGCAAGTGAACAGGTTACACATATTTTATATAAGCGCTATTTCAGAGCTGTTCGCTGGCATCAAAACTGAGGAGCTGGCGATCGGCTTTTGTCCCCCTGCAGTTCCGCTACCGAGGTGGTCCGAGTTACGTCATGCGAGAGCTCCCGTGGTCTATTGCAAAGCCTTGACGTTTGAAAATGACCAGAATTTCAGAGCGTATTTGTAAGATCTTCACTTAGGTGTAGACCACCTTGGGGCATGCGTGTAGTATTTCTCGAAAAATTGTTTCCTGGTTGGTATTTCATTTTGATTGTGCTTACTTGTGGTCAGTGCAGCTGTGGAGGATGCTGGAGACTTATCAAAACAGATCAGTTTGCTCATTGGATGACAGGGGGCTTGTATCTTTGTAGAGCGATCTTCTTCCGTCTGTTTTATGAGGTCCCAGGGTTCAGTGGGTCCATAGACCTCATGTCCTTATCGTTATCAATATTTTAGTTGTTGTTGTTACACAACTCGGTAAAATATGGGAAAGGGAGCAGTGAAAATGCTTGCAGAGCGATCGGGCGTACAGTGTCGGATTCTATCTAGTACGTGGTCAGTGGCACGTGAGGGGTCATGCTTGGTGTCCTGGTGATGAATATCTTCCGTGCTAGCTCAACTTTTGGAAATTTAAAACCAGTGAATTTTTTAGAAAAATTGTTACTTGGAGAAAGTCTGCCTAAAGGACTCCTTTTACCCTAGTGTCATGGAGTGAAACTTCTTTGCTCGGAGCTAACTTTGTCACTAGAACAAACTCGGTGTCACTTGGATAAATTGGTTACCGTATTTTGAATTCCAAGGAGGGAATTTAATGCTTGTTGTTGAAGACGTCGTTTTCTGGGCTAATTTTTATGTAATGGTTAGTACCCTAAGATCCTTCTTCGGTTATTTCCGAAAACGGATCTGAGAAAAAGTGGAGCACGAATGATCACTGTTGGAGTGACGTACAAGACTGAAGTCAAGGCCTCTGTTTGGGCTTATAAATCGTTTGAGAAAATATTGAAGGAGCCATCGTAATAGAGTGGAAAATGTATGTAAGTTATTGGCGGATTTTTAAGCTTAACTTTGGCTACAAATAAGTTTTACTTCGTTGCACGAATGTTTCTATAAAAGGAAAATATTTCTGGTATTTTCCATTTGCTTTGCTCTGCCATTGCTGTCTATAGAAATAAATCTGCTTAATTTTCATGCTAAAAATGTTCTTTAAAAGTGGGAAACCGCGTCGTGTACTGGCCGTACTTCGTTGTAATTAAGTTCTGCTTCATTTCCCGACGGTCCCTCCTGGCCACTTCATATCGGGCAAAGAGCAGCTCATCCCTCCAAGCCTGCGCTGGCCGGCCTGAGCTCCACCAAAAATAAGACGTAACTGATGTCACAATTTGAGCATAGTTTGACAGCTCACCCCTCAGGGGGATGGGATGGGCAATAAGGTTAGGTAAGAGGGGGACGGGATGGGCAATAAGGTTAGGTTAGTTAGGCTGTCTATCGTACGCTATGAGGACTGGAGTCCTCAGGGGGGTACTTTTAGGTTATCTCAGCTGTACATGGATCTTAGGGACTTGAGTCTTTCTAACCCACGTTGCTTCCTGCAATTTCATCGCCTCCTTCGCTATCTCTTCCTTGTCTTTTTTCTTGTTATTCGAACAATGCTCTTTCTATGTGCAGAGTATCCTTCGTGGGAACACACCTTGTACGTTGAAAACATTGTCGTTTCAATTAGATGAATATTTCATGATACTGAAATGTTGTTGATTGAATATTAATTTTGACTTAATTTAGTAATCAGTTATTCAGCTATTTAGAAGAAATGTGAAGGCTTTGTCGCTTTTATTCAGATAAAAATTTCTTGGTGCTGTCATTCTATTCATTAATTTAATATTGGTGTGAAATTAAATCAAGCTTTATGAACTTAGTACGTCTTACGAGACTCGTGTGATCCTGAACAGCGATATCTTATGGCTGGGAGAGTGAAAGTTAAGGGAGGCAATGAACAGGAACTTCATTTCGTATACGCACTCACAGTCGAGGTTCCGAAATGAACCTTTACTTCTGCTTCTCCTTTTCACACTCTGAATGTTATTCTCTATAAAGAAAATCCTCCTCAGTTGTGAATTTACAAATGAGGGATTTTGTTTTCTTAAATTTGGTTTTCTATTAATTTTCCTTCTAATCTAAACTAGCATATGCGAGTAATAGGCACATATTTCATGAAAACTAGAAATTAGTATTCATATATTTAGTCCTTAGGTTAAATTAGATTAGGTGATCGCGTGTACCACACACGGTGCACATGGCAGTCCAAGTGTCGAGACGTAGTCTGGATTGCGAAGCCACTCAGGAGCATAGGATAGGCCATAGGCAATAGGGTCAGCCTAGTTAGGTTTATCGATCCTATGATACGGGAACTGGTATTTTCAAGGGGACACTGTTAGGTTAGGTTAACTCGGTTCTATCTGGCCGCCGTGCTTTCTTTCGTGCCCACTTTACTATTTTCCATTTTCATGCCTTTTTCGCTAATTTTTATTTTTTATTCATCTTCTTCCTTAACTTACTGTTTCTATGCGCAGGTGATCTTGTGTGGGAACACACCTGTGTATGGCCTCCACGTTCCCTGCAGTCCATGTCAAATAGTCACTTTTTTTCTCTTGAGATCGCATTTGATGTGGCTAGGGAGTTTTAATCTAGTTAGTTAATAATAACAATCTCTGCTTTAATCAGGTCATCCCCGTATTGTCTTTAGTCTTGCGACATTTTCTTATCTTTGAGTGTAAAACATACGCGTTGAAACTCTAACTTATTACTAAATTTTAGGATTTCTTCTCAATATATCTTTTTCCACGGGCTTAAAACTTATTCGAAGTAAATCGAACAATGATCAGAATAGCAGACAGCTACATGCCAGGTTATTCGGATCCACTAATTGAGTATCTCTCTTCCTTGGCTACGCATTCATTATCAAACCAAATTTGTGAATACTGGCTCTAATGCCGCGATAAATGATTAGTACTTCCTCGCAGGAGTATTGGAGAGCGTTGTCCGCATATCGTCGGAATTCTTACGAGAAAATTAATTTTTTTAGGAAGTCGCTCTCCAATTTTTTAAACATGTTTTCATTTTTGAAAAGCACGTGATTCCGGAAGAGATATGGTCCCCACATCCACCAGATTTAAATCCGCCAGACTAATGTATGGGGGATAGAAAAATCTACATCGTAGCGAGACCGTTCCCGCATATTGAATGATTTAACGACAGCGTAATAGCGTTTGTTCGGTCAATCCCAAACGAGCCGCAGATACTGGCGTTTAAAAGCGAGATGTAAAGATCCAGGCTTGTGTGAGGGACAGGGGGTCACTTTCAATATATTTGCTTTTTGTATGGGTTTCATGTGCAAATTTGTCTTCCACTACTAGTAGATGCACATGGTAATTTGCTGACCAGGTGCAGGTAGGACTTGAATATTCTCAAGTGAGTCTTAAAAAGTACCAGTTCTTTTTACTGGTCCTACACGAAGCACACTCTTCAAAAATTCTGAGCTACTAAAAGGCGATGCAGAGCCAAGCTTTCCAGGTGGCACTGTAAAGTTATTTCAGCTATAGATAGGCCTTCAGGTTTTTTAGCTCGCATACCCACTTGGCTATTTCCAATTTTCAAGCCTTCTTTACTTTACTATCTCTTCATTGTCTTTTGTTCCCCTCATTCGCAACTTGCTGTTTCTATGCCCAGGAGATTCTATTTGGCAATACACCTTGGGTTTGGCACTCCGTTCTTTCGAGTCTATACTAAATGGTCCCTTCTTTTCATTCTATTTAGGTAGTATTTCATTTGGCTTATGAGCTTTAAACTAGCTATTAAAATAGATAAAATAATTAAATACAATGTTTCTGTTTTGTTACGGAGACACAGGCGGTCATTGCACATCTCTGGGGACAGGCAGGCGATCAAAATTTTGTTGTCCCTCGGCGTTCGTTGTCTTCTACCTTTGGTTACGAAGGGATCTGTAAAGGTTCAAGTTGATTCAATGACGAGTGCGCACTTGGCCTTTTCCAATTGTAAATATTATCGCGAACTAAAGAAAATGTGTTGTCAATCATGGAAAATGCGCTGCCAATCGTGGAAAATGCGTTGTCAATCCATTTTAATGGAAAATAATCGATGTTGGTGCGTATTTTTTTTGTCAATGAATTCAGAATCGTTGCCAAGACACAAGATACATGCCTAATTACTTTTCATGACGTCAAACCCAACAGCTGGATAAACCTGAAAGGACCGAATATCAGGTATCAATAAATACAAAGGCAGGACATAAGAGCTGCCAACAAGATGCACTTTCATAAATGGGACTTTTTGTTAGGATTTGTGTTCTGGTATTTCCACGTGTCAGTTCAACGCGCAGACGCATTCCGAATCGATACAAGCTCGTCAACCGAGCGCAACAAACTCCTTCTCGATCAAAGTGAACCTCTGCAAATCACCGAAAGAAGTGATGGACTTTCAAAAGTAGTCATCGAGAACCGTCATTCGAATTTCCGGAATTCAAATAAAACAGTTGAGAATCAGCCCATTGTTTACTCCGATGAAATTGTTCATAATACGGAGAGCAATGCACTGCAAGATCAACCAAACTTCTCTCTACAACAGAAAAATATCCTCCACAATCCAGATCTTCTCAGCTTGTTGCCAACGCGTAAGCCGAAACGCGTAGTAGCCCATGACCACCGACCTCCAATTAGGTCAAGCTTGGGTGAATTGATCTATCCCCCAGTAGGATACCATATTATTTCTGCCTATCCATTCTCAAAACGTACCTGCAAATTTTTTCCCGCAATCCCTCTCCATTCTGTGCCTGAGTTGAAGCAAAGAAGCTACGTTCAGAAGAGCTATTTCAAGGACCGACGCGAGAGGGAACATTCAAACAGACTCCAGGAGGCTGAACTATTAGCTAATTGTTTGTTGGCAGGTGGATTGTCAATAGACGGTTACTATCACGGCCCGGAATCGTACGTCTTCGTTGTAAATCCCGACTTCAATCTTGCATACAACAATCCCTATGCATACATACCAGACACAAATCCAACTGCCTATTTATCTTTGGTCGATATGGTGAGCCGAGTTGGATTACTAGGAGGTGATGATGGAGACTATCCGAACATCGTGCCTTGGCCCGGAATAGATTTAAATCGTATGATCCACACGTACCACTCGCAAAGTCTTTCTTCATCGGGACGTACAGACTTGGAATCCCTCATCAAAACGCTGACACGGAAGGCTGCAGAGAGCAGCGATATTGAACGTCTTTTGCAAAGAATTGAGCGGACAGTCAATGAAGATGCGTCATGGGAGTTCCGGGAGCTCACTGAAGAGTGCGAGGGAATTCATTATTCGAAGGATTGTGACAACGCAACAGAGGCTCAGGAACTGAATTTATGCTACTGCAGCAGCAACGGAGAAACGGAAGTGCGATGCTGCGATTTCAGAGGCAGGGTGAGTATGGAATGTCTACCACGGCTTTGGTGCGAAGTTAATGATCGATGTTTCCTCATTTGTTCTGGTCGCAAATCTTCATTTCCATTCATTTCTAAATTAAAAAGAAAAATACATTTGGAATGCTTCCAAATGTAGGCACCATCCCACGTCCCTCAGGGGTGGAAACATAAGAGAGGCAATAGGTTTGTTTGTCTACCGTATGCTACGAGGACTGGCGTCGCCAGAGCAACACTATTAGGTTGCCTCAGCTATAGACAAGCCTTCGGGAGTTTTTTTTACGCCCTTACTTTAGTTCTTTCAATTTCCACACCTTCTTTGCTGATAATTCTATATAGTCTATTTCTTTCCCTTCTTAACTTGCTGTTTCTATGCAAAAGGGACCCTGTGTGGGAACACACCTTGTGCGTAGATTCAAAAGTAAATCCACAGAAAACGAACCCTTATTTTCACTCTTTGTGTCATATTTTATGTGGATAGGGAGCTTCAAACTAATAAATAATATAATTTACAACGTTCCACGAATTCTCAACCCAGAAGTTAGTCAACATTTTGCTTACATCTTCGCTTCAAAGTTGCAATTTGACTGAATGGGTTGAACATAGATTTTTCTTCATGAAGTGTGGCTCAGGTAACTCGATAACGAGGGTGTTCGCAGGTGGAGGGGTGCGACTGGAATTGCACTCTGTCTCAGCACCGGACATGCTTCAAAGGTAGCTCGCAAGCTATACCACAGATAAAGCTCACTGGCATGCACATTGGGTCTACAGTTAATAGAGAAGAATGAGCGCATATTTTTCTGACCTTCGCAGTCACTTCCGAAACCAAACCTAATCATTGTTTGTATTTCTAAAAAAGTTTTTAATTTGTAAAACATCCTACCGCGTCGAGATATAAAGGTGTGCCCGTATGGTGTGTTCTGTAACGCAAAATACGGGCGTTTTTCGGCATCATCTGTGAGCAATGCCTCTCCTGGAGCGCTCTCACTGGGACTGTGACGGACGTGTACACTGATTTCTCTTCTATGAAAACGCTCTATAAAAAGGCTTAAATAATTTAGAAAATTATTGAATAGTTTTACGCTCCATTAACGCCATAAAAATGGCGTAAAACTATGAGATGCACAATTTTTTCTCAAATTAGGCAACCCCATCACAAAAGAGCGTAGACAGAAGGAAGAGGAACCACTGCAAGAGCGGGGAGTATAAAAGAATGAATACGATGGTCACGCAACTTTCACTCAGACAAGATAATCATAATCGCCGAATTACGCCCATGATCTGGCTTTGTTGCTGTCGCTAGGAGTTCCATTCCCAAGTTCTTTTTTTTTTTTGGTTCGTTCACTCAGTCCCAAACCTTCTTTTCTGCTCTCTCGCATAGTGGAAGCTACTCCCCCCGTCAGTTCCCCCCACAGTGAGAATGAGTCGGTAGAAGGGCTGTCTGAGTGCAATAATGAGAAGGTTAACTTAGAGGGATCAATGTTGGGTAGACCAATATTTGGAAACTAATATTTGCCTTTCGACTTTTTATTAGCCTGGCAATTATGCAGCTCTTGCTGCTGAGGAATCTGTCTTCATCACCAACGCCAAGACTCTCATCATGAAACTCCGTCTCCGAAAGATCCGCAAAATCTTCATCCATAACTCGACAATTGCCGAGGCCGACGTGGTGAGTTCAAATTTGTTCTTGGCTCGGCAAATTTTCACAACCCTGGAGGGCTTTTTCCATACATTAAATTTTTTCAGTCGTATGTATGAGTTAGTCTTGTGCAATAGGAAAAAGAAATTCAATGCTGAAATTTATAACACGAGCAACCAATTCATCTATGCATAAATTACTCGTACCTCATCCAGCGAAATTTTGAGCAGCTACCTGAAATATATACGTGCTCGTTTCTTCTATATAGTGTGACTTGCCTAGCTCTTTGTTTATTTAATGAATAGGGACCTAAATACTACCGGTACAATTTCATCAGTTTAATTTGAGTTTTTTAGTACATGGTTAAAATTTAGTAAACCTACAAGCCATTTTGGAATATCTCATGACACTGTTAAAAAATAAATAAATAAAATATTAAAAAATATCATTAATAAATGAAGGTAACTACTAGACAATAGTTTAAATTGCTTAGAGGCGCACAGCACGTGACTTGATGCTAACGCAAGTGGTTATATTCTAAGCAATGAAATTTTTCGCAATTCAATCATTTAGCCTAAGCGTCCCGGAATGGACCACTTGAGGTATCATTTTTGCCGGCAGAACGTCGAGTCAGGGGACTACAAGTTGTCAAATTTGCACATTGCCAACTGTGACGCCATCACGCTACCTCCAACCGAAATCACGACCGTCTCTAACAGCAGAGTTAGCAGCATCTCTGCACCGTTCGCATTGGAAAAGCTTTCCTTGTTTCACTCGACAATCATCAACATTGAGGATTTGAACGTTGTCGAAAAACCTATGGACAGTACCTGGCCTTTCGCTCAGATTAACGATGCGAGCTTTCGCGCTGAAAGTTCGAAAATTAAATACTTCAACAACGTACATTTCAGTGGTTCTGCAGTGATGTACAGCTGCAGCATCCAGCTCATCGCTTCAACTGTTGCGGACGAGATGTACATCAGCGGATCCGACTTACGCACGGTGCACCCGAGTGGCTTGACCGTAGTCAGAACACTCTCGGTGATCAACACCAGGATTGGTCATTTGCACCGAGGTGCTATTGTGGTGCAGAATGACGGGCTTTTATCTCTGAAAAATGTCGTTATAGAGCAATGTGACGATCCGTGCTTTGTCATGACCCCCGAAGCTAAAATTATGATCGAGAATCTGGTCGTAAATGGTAGGCAATTAGAAGACAAGAAAAGCATTGGGAGTTACGAGCTGACAACCAACCATCGAAGCTGGTTTTCAGCAACATCTATGGAACATGTCTGTCAGCTGCAGCACTTCCACTGGGATTGCGACATGTTCACCTATGCTGAAATGGCGAGTAAAAATGGTTAAAACTTGAGTGCTCTCCTAGATATTTATTCGCTAGAATAAGAATTGTTGCTTTGTTTTATCACGCTTCGTGCGTTCGAGTGGCATCAGGTGACATCATATCACATTTACACAGCAGGGACTTAGCTGTACGGTCATCGATTTTTTGCAGATTTTAGAATATTTGTAGAAATTGCTTACACTACGTAATCGTATTTACTACGAGGAAATAAATTAACACTTTCAAATCCGTTCCAATTTTATAATTTCTTTTTCAGCCACTGGATCTTACCTTACGAAGAGACGTTTTCGAGTATCTCACAGTGCGGGACCACCCTGATATTGCCATACAAGAAGGCTGCTTCCGAAACATTACCTTGAAAAATATCAACGGATCCTTTTACCACTCGAAATCCTTCCGATCTGCTCGCTCTGGCGTTGGCTGTCAACTTCAGTCTCAGCTGGAACTCCAAAACTCGAACTTGACGACACTTCTCTCGAGACGCGTCGGTCAGTTCAGCGCGACAGAAGGGAAGTCGACCGTCAAGTATTTAGACTTGGGTGTCGTGGTGCGCTTCCAGTCCACTAATTTGAACATCGGAGTCTTGGAGCATTTGGAGCTCAGACCAAGTAATCCTAAAGTGATTTCCTTCATCACTGACGGACACATCAGTGAAGTGGTCGACCTCGTCATCAGCTTTCCGATGCAAATTTCTAACGTCACTGTTGGCAAAGTTAGTAGAGTACTTTTAAGAGTTACGCCGCTGAAGTAATTTAGTTGTCTTGCATTCTGCGCAAACTTTCAACAAGAGTTTGTAAAAGATAACTTAGTGTTAGGTTAGTATCCGTTTTCTTCAAGAAAGTATAAAACATTGGTACTAAGTGGTCACTTTCACATCAAGCCTCGGTCATGAGGCTTCTGAAATTTTTGGGAATTTTCTGAAAGAATGTTTCCGGAAGAATATTTTCTGAAATATTTTTAGGAATGTTCTAAGAGAATATTTTTTGGAAGAAAGTCAGATATGTGACCTTTATTGCGACTTCCTTAATGCACTTCGGCTACGAAGTAAACGTATTTGTGCATCTAACTGAAGCTAAAAATTTGCGAAAAAAATTTATTATTCGATTTTACCACAAATTAAGGCCGTGGAAATTACTTCAAAAACTATTTTAGTTATACTTGTTTTGAAAAGATGTGTAAATTGCTAATAATATTTTTATGCCAGATTATTTAAGGATATTGTTGAAGATCCATGATTGTACATCATTTGCAGTTCCTGTTTTTTAAATAGTTAATCGATTTATAACTGATCTTAACAATCTTGAACATTTTTTTTGCAATCACGTGAACAAATCATTGAAACATAAATCCTGTACGGTTACAAAGTTTACAGTGTGTTGCATGTTTTTTCTTGTCGTGTGTTTATTATATTCTAATATACTCTCTCCCTGGTTGTAAAGATGACCTTCTTTCACAAGAACAGAGCTCCGAGTCCCTCTTGTACATGATTCACTTGATCACCTTGCTGTCAGTTCTGGAATTGTATGGGCGCTAGTATGAAGACAAAGACAATCTTCATGTTTAATTAAGGCGCTCAGCGCTTCATGAAACACTTATCCTTATGAGGCTTCTAGTGGGTGCGTGAAGGGTATTTATTGTGCAAGTTTTGAGGTCCAGAGTGCGTTCACTTCATCTTGCTACATTCTCTGGCATTCGGGTGGTGTCGGAAGTGGTGTTCAGAGCAGTTCTCCCTCCCTGCATTTCCCATCTCTGAGTGCCTGGTGCTCTCAGTCAAGTGTCTGAGCCTGCCTACTGTGTCTGTCTTTCACGATTTCCAAACTTTCGTTTTAAGATGCTTTACTGTTCCTTTAGAAGTATTTCATTTGAAAGCACATAAGTAAAATCTATATTTATGAATTTTCCATTATTTCAGGTGCAGAGTTTGGTAGTCGCTCACTTCTCGCACTTCGATGAGCCGACCGTGATTACTTCCACCGACTTTATTATTGTCCACAATGCTGGTAAGTTAAATAAATCCGGGCTGTCCCGTTGTTATCATGAGCAAATGAAAGAGAAGAAACTAAGTAACTTATCAATCCGTACTTGGCGTACAGCTCGGATTCTTAGTTCAACCAACTCTCATCAAGCGAAGAACTACATGTTCTACCAGAGAGGGGAGTCAGCGCAATGTAAAGTTTCAATAAGTGCATCTGTACTGCAGTGGTATTGACCTTCGATGTATCAACGAGGGACAAAATCCCCTACGTTAACATTCACGTTCTTGACAGAATTAATCCCTTTCTCTGATTGAGTTAGCACTGGGAATCAGTCTTCTAGAACTGGGTACCCTTGATCAACTTCGCCCTCTCCGCTTGGCTTCTGGCTCGTCATGCAGTGAAGAAGACGATTAAAATAATTTCGGAACAATTTATTCCCACTTGAGGGGCGTCATTTACAAATTACAAATATGGATTTTTAATGCTATTTTAGATAATACTTTATATTCAATTATAGCTACTAGTGGGCCCGATTATCTTCTATGACTTAAAGGGCATCCTATAGAAACGGTATTTTATGGAAGGAAGGATTAATAATGTAATGCATTTAAAAATTTGAGGGTAGTGGCCGTTGTTTATGATTGAGAAAATCGTAGTTGAAATCAGAAAATTGCGTCGCCCTGTCATTTTATGGTGACTCATAGATTAGTAAATTAAGATCGAGTTCAGTTACGAAGCATAGCTGACCAACTGAAGGGAATCTACTTACAAATAGTAACTTGAATAATGTGGTCACTATTATTTTGTAGTTCAACGAATATAGTTAAGATATCGTCATGGCTTACTGTTGTATTTGGGATGATTTTAAAATTCATCTGTTAGGTGTATATGAGGGTACACCTCCACCACCTTTCCCGTTTTTTCGTAGTGAATCACAGTTGGCATAATTTTGCGTATTCTTGGGAATGTGCTATAGCTAGCTTTCGATGAAGCTTATGTCAAAATTACAATGTAATTTTTAGATGATACAATTTATTTCGTCAATTTTTAGATAGTGATCTGAAGTTCCAGCATAAGATAAGTCATTGCAATTAGTTCATATTGGTTCAAATGAATTTTGAAATGCCGAAATCGTGACAATTTGTAATATCGTTCAAGGTCTGAATTAGTGAACTAAATTATCATTATTATCATCAGGGTTTATATCAGCAAATTCTTCGTTATGATGAGTCCTGCTGCTCACATAAATACAGAAAAGTTGTAAAAGTGAATAAATTAATAAATAACTCGCTCAACACGAAAAAGTGATAAAAAATCATTTAAAATTAAATAGGAACTTCACTGACAAGAGTGAAATGAAAAGATGTTTCAGATGTACCTAAATGTAATTTAATTCGTTCACGCATCGTTAACAGCTTTTCGATATTAGAATAAAAATCGACGTTAACCTCTGTTGTTCTAGCCGCCGCCATTTTGTTTTGAGGTAAGCAAGTAGTCGAGTGAGGGTGGAATTTAAATTTTCGATTTAATATCCTGCACTACGTTGATTTTTATACATGTTTGGATTGATTTACATGTATGTGAACTCATTGCATGCGAGAACACTCGCTCATTCAACCGCACCATTCCCCCCTAAATTGAGAACACATTTTGNGACAACCCCGCATCCTTGCGGCGCGTAAGTCATGAGTCAGTTATTGAGCTGCCGGACTACTTGTGGAGTGATTTATAGATAGGTCTTCGAGACTTCGGTGCCTTTTTTGCTTCTTTCTATTTTCACACTTCCTTCTCTATATCTCCTTTGTCGTTTCTTCCTCTTCATTTTTTCCTGTTCATACACGTTGAACCTTGAGGGAACACACCTTATGCATAAATTATTCATTCTCTGTAGTCCATACGAAATGATTCCTTTTCTTCACTCTCTTTTGATTAAATCTCATAGGAATATGGAGCTATCATCTAATTTAATATAGGAAGTAATTAAAATTCCTGTTTCCCTTGCAGGCATACGGGTGCTCTACGGACAGCTGATGCTGCAGGACGTGCGCTTCAAAATCCCCAAGGAAAATATGTTCTACCTCGCAGACCAAACTCAACTGCTGATCCGAGGTGCAATCACCGACCATCCCCTCAACTGTTCCAAGACTGGACAAATCATCAGCGCGGTCTCCAGGAAACAGGTTAGAAAATGGAACTCCAAATCGGTGTTATCCACAATTCTTTGAGTAGACCGTTTATTCGTTATAGTTCAGGGAGTTTACTGTTGAAGGCTGTGTTGCTTGGGATCTTATTTTTTTCGTCAGATATTTTAACTTTTGATCGCAGGCTTCTACGATTTGATATTTCACGTTTAGGTTTACTTGTACTTAGTCATACGCTACGTCCCTATGCATAAAGTATCATGAAGGTTTGCCTTCCATCTCAAGCCAATAAAACATTTTATGAAGAAAGGTACGGAGCAAATAATTTTGTTCTAAGACTTACGTAATATACAGGCACTCGTATGCATAAAAGTAACATGTTTCGAGTGATATGTGAGCGTGATCATCTTTATTTTTTGTTCCAGGTGTTGTATATGGATGCTCTCACTCCAGACTGGCTTTGGGACTGTATACTCTTCTATAAAACTTCAGCTGAAGAGCCTTCCTTAGATGTACCTGACGCCGGATCTTCAGGCACCCGGATAATCGATCCGAACTTAGATTGCCAAAACGATGGACCGTCACGGATTACTTGCAACTTTACAAACAGTGTGAGATTTTATTTTATCGGCCTCCACGCTGTAGAATGTATCTAGAAATATTCTCGTTGGTTTAGTGGCGGTAGCAAAGAATATATACATTGTGTTTTACTAGAACGTTTTGCATTAGAGAAGGAGTTTAAAGGAAATCGAACTGCCTATAGTACAATGAAAGATATAGCAAAATTCATTACTATGATCAAAATACTTGAACAGAATGCGCGGGGCTTCGTACCTACTTACCTAGGAGTGCCTTTTTAGGTTACCACAGCTATAAATAGGCCGTCAGGACTTCTACTTTTAGTGTCCACTTTGCTTCTTTCAATTTTCAGCTCTTCTCCTATTCGTGTTTTCTTCCTCTTACATCTTAACTTGCTGTTTCTATGCGCAGGGAATCTGAGGTGGTAACACAACTGCGCATAGAATCCACGTTTTCAACAATCCGTACTGAATGGTTCCTTTTTTCGCTCTCTATGCATCACATTTCATGTAAATAGGGAGCTTTGAACTAATAATTTCAATTCATATTTATTCCGTGTTTTAAAATTTAGCTAAATAGTTTAGACGTGGAAACACTAAAGAATTATCCATGGAAATTACGAAAAGACCTGCTATAGAAAATATTACTGGTGCTATTATAAGGATTGCTTGGTTAATCAAAGGATCTCGCAATTATAAAACGGCCACTGCCTTATTTTAATTGTACGTTTAGATGCTTGTGCGTGAAAATTTGTGATTCAGTTCAACTTTTATTTCCATGTAGTGTATGCCTTCTTTCTTTGTAGTTCGCGTTTGGTTTAGTTCTAAAATTTTTGTCTTAATTTTTAGTCAAAGGTGTTTGAAAATTTTAAGCATCAAATCATGCATAAACCACGACTATTTTTAGATTTGATTTTATCAGAGAGGTTTTATATTTTATACCTTTCATATCGTTAGGCTCACCAGTTTAGAATTTGCAATTAACATTTCCTCTAACAGATTTCAAAAGAAAAAAGACGCGTTTGAATTTCACATGTCAACTTCGACGCTTTCATGAGACACATCTCAGGAAAACAAGCAAAAGATTCAAATCTATTTTTACAGACGAGTAAAGTCCAACTGGGAGGGAACACCGCGCTGGATCAGCACAAGACGGTAACTGTGGAAAGAGCTGACGACTTGACGGTAGCCGACCACTGCTTGCAGGAGGTGAGTGGAGCTGCGAGAGTTTTGTACCGCTGAAGCTTGGAACAAGGAACTCGGGTCGCCTTGGCCCTCATAGGACGAAAATTTTATGATGAAAATTCCAATGTCTGAGAAATATTTTGGCGCAGTCGTTCGTACTAAAGGCTCTTGGGTACACATGTGCAACCTAGTTTTGAATGGAGCAATGAGGATTGAAGACACTGAAGCCTTCCGAATGGGTAACAGTGATCCACGTAGGGTCAAGTACCTAGCCTCGTAGTTTGAGGGTCATTTTTGTCGTGAGAAAACTTCGATGACTCTGACGTAAATAAACAGGAGAAACACATAAAGCTTCCTTCATTTGTGACATGGTATTCCAATCACGACGTACAGGAGCAAAGGATAAGCTAAATTTACAAAAATGAAACTACGAAGCGTTATAATTAATTACAAAAGCAGGAAAAGTGTGCAAACCTATTGCTATATATTTATTGATTTTTTATGATTAAATGTTCTTGAAAGTTTTAATAGATCAATTTTGGTAGGAATGCGAGAACCTCGTATGGTGATTTTTAATCGGTCGAAAAAACGTATTCTTGAATATTGATGAGTACCTGAGCAATCGGTTGAAAGCGATTAAATTTCTCTGTTCAAGTATGTAGTGAGATTCACGTAGTGTGAGAAAGGGAGGATGAGGGAAAGGGAGAAAAATAGAGGGAAAACCTTCCTGATAAATACAGAGCAAATGGAAAGCAGCCCTTAAATACAGTTAAATTCCTGAAAACAGAAACATTTTCCAAAGGTGGCAGAGTTTGAACATTACGTAACTCGTTTAAAAGTGTTCGGAGGACGAGATTGTTCATGCTTAATTAAGCGTAAGGTTGTCTCTACAATCTGGTACATGCAGAAAATCCTCGAAGGTTTGCTGGCTGTAACTCGCCGAGAACAAAGCGGGGTGCGGTCACTACAAAGACACCGCCTGCCCAGAGTACTGTAGAAATTGCGTTAACGAGAGAAGTTATTCTTTGAGGCTGCTCACAGTTTCACTCAGAAGTACATACTTTGCGCGAGTATTATTACCGTATTTAAAGGGAACCATGCTAATGACGAGAAGAAATGTGCAAGTAGCCGGAGTAGAGATTTTGGTTTTGGGTGATTTAAGTGTTTGAATAAGAATTTGCTTTGCTCATCAGTTTGTAAATAATATAAATGGTATAAAACGTACAATGTGGGCCAAAAGAAATATATAGACTCTTTTGAATGTTTATCATTCTTTTGTTAACGCGCATAAAAAAAATATTATTGGTGTCATTTTCTTTGGAATTTAATTTCATTTTCAGTAGTGCAAGCGCAAATATCATTTTGATACAACTTTTAGTTTTCACACAATATTCATCAGAGGAATAGGACAAATTTAACCCTTCAGAGGAGGCTACAGGAATATTCCTTGTAAGATAAAAGCAGTTCAAACTTATCGGTAAATGTTGCTTAAAAATATTAGAACAAGTATTCAGATGTAGAAAATAATTAGAGAAAGTTTGATTGTCTCTGGTAGATACAAGCTGGCGCTCCGTGGTATAGAAGAGTTTTATTTAAGAATTTTTTAATTTAAACTTTTCAAGCACGCGTGATCTCAGTTATTCATGCTATGGACCCTGTATTTGACCTGCCCAGTATAACAGTTGGACTCCAATTCAGAGAATCCGAGCATGCTCTGAATACTCGTTCTTGTATGCCAGCGCAGAATGGCCAATTGTCCAATGAAGGTCGAACTTAAGTCGTGAAAAAGTTCCTAAATTTTCACTTAATGCTCTATTACTAAGACCTTGAAAACTATCGTGTGCCAGGTATTTATCACGTATGAATTTATCATCTGCTTTAAATCGATGGATTAGTTTTAATGTTAGCAATTATACCTTCTGCCTCAGGTGTCATCCATGTAGGTGTCATCGTTGTTTTATTCCCACGGTTATAGGTTGTACTGACGAGTTTCGTGTCCTCCAACAGATCATCCTGAAGTACGTGAAGTGTTACCACACCCGTGAACAACGCAATTCCTGCTTTCATAAGCTAAGCTTGACGAAAACTCGGATGTCTACCGTTCAGGGCAACGTTTTGGAGCTCGACATGACCCAGAGCTCTGTGAAATATCTTGATCTCAACAAGATCCAAGGTTTTACTTTAAAACTCTCTCAAATAGATTACATGATGGCCACTGTCGCCAACGGAACCTTGTACCGGGCAGACGTGCATACGATCAAGAGACTAATTGTGACTCGAGATCTTGTCATCCGTAAAGGTTTGATCTCCAAAATTCTCAACGGCTCGATTGTGGTGATGCCGGGTGCGACTCTCACACTCAGCCACACGAGAGTAAGTGAGCTGGAGACGGGAGCCATTCAGCTCTTCGGAAAACTCGTACTGAACAACACCGCCTTCACACGTGCCTACAGCGGTAGCATTCTCGTCTCTAAGATGGGCCAGGTGAACGTCATGCGAGCGGAAATCATTCAGTGCATCTCCAGCCCCCACAACGAGTCGCACGACGCCGACGCGGAACCTTTTACAGAGTTACCAGAGCCCAAACAGGCGACCGTCATTCTCAATACGTTCTTCACTTCCTACAGGAGGCTTCCTGTCTCGAGCAACTGTGACTTTTTGCAAACCTCTGACAGTGAGCCTGCGAGCGAGTTTGTCGAGCATTCTTTTCCATCGAGAGACTATGGCAAAGGAGAAATCATCTACAGTTATAATGATTATAATAGCCATCACTCCCTTGCAAGGACAGTTATGACCGTCTTTCTAAGTACGGCATGCATTGTGGTGTTGCTTACATTCCTCGGTATCTCCGTTTGCAGGTGAATTAATAGGTTCAGAATCAGGACTGGTTCGTTTTTTACGAATGAAAGACTTTAATTGGTAAAATTAGTTTGAATATATTTTTTATTTGAATGCTTTGTTTGTTTGAGAAAGCAATTACTGTAATTTTGTGCATGAAGTTATTTAAGCTATAAATACAATTTCTATGTACTTATCACCTTTGCTACACAGGTGCCTCTGATTATAAATAAGATTCGATGATCAGTTACTAGCTATCAAAACTAGCTATCTATCGATTAACTATCTATCGATTAACTATCTATCGATTAACTATCTATCGATTAACTAGCTATCAAAAAACAATCGATAGAGGCTACTAGATTAAAATAGAGGCATATAGTAACTCAGTACCCAAAAGACTTGGCATGAGTAACATCCTCATGCACCTATACAGAGCAGCATCAGCGACGCTTGTTGCATGATGCCGCTTCAAATATAAATGTTAAAGTATCTAAGTTCTCTGCGTCCCAGTTCCTTGTCGACCTTGCTAGGCAACATATCGTGCGAGTCTCATTTCACTGGAGTGTCTTCTTTAATATATTTTTTCTAAATTACCATTCTATCATTTTGTTATCTTCACGTGACCTCGTTTTGTCAGCTGTGGCGGGCTGTGCCTCGTTTTGTCAGCTGTGGCGGTACGTTCTCAATTGTGGCACGACTTCAACGAAATATTCACGCTATTCCGCTATTTTCAGTGTATCGTTAAGGGTGAACTGCTATTCAAGTACGAACATAGAAATTAACCGTGTAAGTAATTTTCTATTTTACATATTAATTTAAATTTTACCATTCCCAGGTTAGCTGAACTCTGTCAAAGTCCGACGGACCCCACAACGTTTTATGAGGACGTCTCCTACGGAGAAACTGCTTTCGATGAGCCTGGAAGTCCTTACCAGTGTTCCATTCCAGTGGACGAAGAAGAGCAAGGAAATGACGAGAGCACTGAGGACTACCTACAGCAAGACGGCTGGATTCAGGAACCAGAACAAGCGGATGCAGTCGATGGCGCAAAAACAGGGAAACAAATAGTAAGCAAAAATGACTCGCTTGCCTGTGAACAAGCACAAGGAAACCCGCTTCTCGGTTTTCCGGAAGCCGGTATGGGAGCCCAAGTTAGTCCTCCCACAACGCCACTCCATCAGGAAAATTTCCCTAAAAGCGCAAATCTTGGGGAAGAAGCTGACACTAGCAATGCGTTTGACCCTTTGTTGAGGAGAGATCCCCTTGAACGCGAAGTAACTACGAATCAAGATACGCTTCGCAGATCGGCGGAAAGCAACGTCACTTCGGCCACTGGTGCTATACCAAAAAGAACTACGAGGAAGAAATCTCAAAAAAAATCAGAAACCGATTATATAGAGTGGTAACAAAGGCTAGCCACGTGTTCGAGCTCCAACTCACAACCTGATAATTCCCTCTAAAAGCCAAGACATATTGGTTACCTTTCAGATTGAGCAAAAAATGATACCAATTTCGACATTTGGAAACGATTTTGAGAAGTCATGCGCAACAAACCGTACGACCATTCCTTAATTACAGTATGGTAAATCGTCGTTAGGGATAAGAACTAGGAACTTTCACAATTTTCATGATGGCTTGGAGGAACCAATTCTTGATTGAGTGAATGGAATTTATAAGTTTACACTGATCTCAAGTTTATCTCGAGTCACCAATGTTTCCACCATCAAATTCATTGATTTGAAAGCAGCGATGTCAACGAAGGAATCCAGATTAGTCCCTTGCGTTATATAGTAGTGCGACAACTCGAGTGTCCGGTACTAAATGTTTTCATTTCATACTCCTCGTTCTTGTGACCCTCTTATTTTTGGGATGCCTTGTCGACAGGGCTGGTACTGGATTTTGTTTGTTCGGTTTGGTACAGCGGAAAAATTCCTTGTTCGTCAGCAATCAAAATTAAAGAGCTAACGACTTCTGAGCCCGAAACGTCATATTTTTAAGCCAGTTGGTAATTGGAAACGAATCTGTTAACTTAAGTTGTTTTAATGCATTTGATTTTTTGAATGGGAATTCGTATTCTCATCAATTTGAAGAAAATTTGTTTGATGCGTCAGCAGTTATTTCTAAATTCATGTGGTATTTTCTGAGGTTAATAAACTTAAGTCCACCTATTCGTGGATGATTGACTGAATTTGTTCTATTCACTAATTTACTGTCTGTCGGCCTGAAATGAATATTATTTGGTCATACCCTTGAGATTTGATATGGAATTAGTGAATTGCTGCCAAAAGAAGCACAGCGTACCTGCGGCTGCTGTCGCCGGAGCCCAACTCGCGGTTATTTTAATGAAATTGTTGTGCTATTGGGGCTGAATTACTTGTAATTCGACGTTAGAAAATAGGCAAATAGAAGCAATTTTCTCGAGTATGAAAATACAAAGATTTTTGAGTATCCCTTTCATAACTTTCTGCAAGTCTAGCGGAAATACTATAACTACAATAAATTAAGTCAAAGATAGAGTTAAGAAGAGGCATCTTTCTTATTTTTGCTCGGTTACTTGGAATGGTCAATTCTCTATTGCGGGAATATAATTTGAATATTTAAAAATTAAATATCAGAATTGAGAATGGATTGTTCCTTTCACGGGACGTTGACGGGTAATAGATTTTGCGTTATTGTAACGTAACATTAAGCGTCATACTGACGTAACATTAGGCGTCGTACTGACGTTGGACACTATCCTTACTCACAAAGCAGCCTTTTTGCATGGCACTTTTTCCATGAGGAACAGGAATTTTTCATATAAGGTTTATTACCTTATGATTCATTTCAAACACAAGGCTTATTACTGAAGCAGTCAAAAGTAATTCTTTACCATCCACCGGTGAATATCAGTGTACTTAATTAAAATGCTTCGAATAGACCTATTTTAATAGATGGAAGGTTCGTGATTCAATGCCAGGTACGCCATAGATTTTTGTCACATTCAAATATTTAGCATCCTTATTTATGAGAGCCGTGGAAAATACGACTTTTTGTCAAACAATGATGACGGCACTTGTTGCATCACAGCGTTTGTTCGTCTGGTCTGGAGTGCCAAATTGCGCTCAATGTCGCTTTGATGTTAAACTGCAAGGTATTTACGATGCAGAATTTTGGATCTCGCTGAATCAGTGCTCCCTGTAATGCTAGCACGCGCTGCGTGCCCAGCACGACGCTCATGCCCAGAACTGGCCGAAACAATGTACTAGGATAGCATAAAGTAATGTACCAGATTGGCATAAAATAATGTACCAAAATGGTGCCAAAATAATGTACCAAAATGGCATGAAAATGTATCAAAAAAGCATGAAAATGTATCAAAATGGCATTAAAAAAATGTATCGGAATGACATTGAAATAATGTAACAGAATGGCATCAAAATAATGTACTAGAATGACATCAACTAACGTACCAAAATGGCATCAAAATAATGTATCAGTCTGGCATCAAAATAATGTACCTGGGTGGTATCGAAATTGTATACCAAAGTGGTATCAAAATTGTGTATTATGATGGCATCCAAAATGGCTTCAGAATGGCACGTACGCGAAAAGGCAAGTGACGGCAGCAGAAGCTGTGGGATGCCCACTCTTCCAAGCCCGCCTGGTCTGGGCTGTGTAGTCCCAAATACGGGAGCCTAAATTTAACAAGAGAGAGAAATTTTAGGCGATATTAAATTGTTTTATATGTGGGCCACGGTAGTCTACACTCTCTGAAAAGCTTGTAAGAGATTAAATGCAATGGTTAGGAGATTATGTACTGCACGTCATAATTTGTGAATTCGATGGGATTGTACGTGTATAATAGAGGAAAGTTGGCTATAATTACCATTTACCTTCAGTAAAAATTTAAAAAAAATCATGGCTACTTGCAACTTAAAGCCTATATATGTGGGGAAAAATGTTCTGATGCAGTGAATTCGTAACAGATTTACTGCAGTGTGTAAATACCAAAGAGAGAAGGCGTGTCAGAGAGAGGGTTTGAGTCACGTGTTGAGACGTAAGCTCGAGTAACGCACTTCAGGAATCCTTGCGATGTAAAAGAATGTCACGAAGGAAGTAAATACTCTTTGTTATTATAAAATTTGCCAGAATACGATGGTCGTAGTTTTAAAGCGTTTCATGCGTGTGATGTATCTAGGAAATTAAACATTTAAATTGTGAAATAAATTTCATTCGTATACTTCCAATCACATTGATTGGAGTTCGTGGTTTGGTAGAAGAAATGATTAGTTTACGAATAATTCGCTGTTGCTTTAAAAAATTCTTCTTGAAGAACAACCGGCTTTAAATTGTTTCTCAAAATTTAGATTTTTATTGACTTCAATTTCAGAGGCATATGGAAATTTTCCAAGCTTGAACATTTTTGGCAAAATTATAAGAATTAGGCACAGTATGACATTTGTTACTTCGATTACAATCGACTGTACTCATCATAAGGAGAACAAGGTGGATTCCGATACTCCAGTCTACTTTACCGCAATTCCCTCTTTGTTTATCAGACAACCTTAAGTCTCTGTGCCACTGTAGGTTGCACGGGGGTTAACAGCTTTATACGGTTGCGTGTGCAGTAGGTTGCTCATGAAGAGTTGGGGAGGCTCGTGCTTAGTCCGCTTGAAGGAATGCGCGCTGAAATCAGTTTACCTAGACTTGTATGTCATGTCGAGGTAATCGTAGCGTATACGCATTAAATTGGTTTGAAAATCATCATAATACCAGGTTCGTCAACCGTGGGTGTAAGTGTGTCGTATACGGATTTTGTTTACTCTCAGGAGTGAGAGTTTCGGAGTTGTCCGGGTGGTTGAATGTATGGAAACGTCATCATACGTTCTCTTCTTGAAAGGTATGAACTTTCCTGTAGAAGGAATGAAATAATTACGGTGTGGAAGTACCACCCTTCTAATGATGAATCGGTTAACGGTGTGAGCCTGAGTTGTGAAGTTTTTTCATGAGGTAATGGATGCTGAACTCGTGCAAATACATGTTTCTTCAGCCTGCCTTTAAGTTTCCTGAAATCCTACTCGAGGGCCGTGTGGAATAGGATGAGACTTATTTTATTATATTTTCTCTGCACGATAGGATGAAACTATCTTATCAATGCACAGAATGGAGTTTCTTTACGACTCGCTTTGCATGTACTCATTCTTGCTGAATGACCGTTATTCAATGAAACTGTTGTTTTAACGTGGATGGGAAAGTATCCTATAGTGACCAAAACTCCGGGAAGTCTACCGTAGAACTTGCCTCAACTTCTATACTTTGTTGCTCATTGTGATCAGGGCCACGAAAACTAAATAAGGCTTGGATAGTTTTCATTCTACATTTACACGTTGCCTGCATATTGTGATACTGGTATGTTATGTATCCAGTCCTGGGTAACTGTTTGCCTGTACGCTAACCTATTAACTTAGAAGTTACAGAGAACTCTGTTTGTTGAGAAGAGTATTGTGAAGCTAGATTAGAAGAGCAAAATTTACAAACGCACCTGAATGCGGAGTCAGTGTCGTTAAACCCAGATTCTAGGCACTGCATGAAACAGATTTGACACAAGCAATCTTCCTCTAGGCGACGTATTGATTGATCCCGTTATATTCAGTTTAGCTTTCAACGGTAGAGCACGACTTATTTATAGAGGTAGAAACGCCCTAACCTGGAAATATGTCTTGCACAGTTTCCTCCGTGCTTCGTCAATAGTTTATTTTTGCAGCACTGCAGAGTAGCCGTGCTCATCTATTGGGACTCTGAAGTGCGCCATGTATGGTACAGACGACCACCTAGTGTTACCAAACCACTTGAAAATAGATAATAGAGGTATTCATGAAACTGGAGTCTATTACTCCAATAGTATACTTTAGATTAGACTGATAGTTCACGAGATAATCAAATTTATAGTTTGAAATCCTAGATTCTTGAATTAATAGGGGAAATCTTTCACGTGGAAGTTTCGGAGAACGTTAGTATTGATGTGTTCAAAACTTGTCATAATAATGTAATAGATTGGGGAGATATTTGCCCGTTTGTGCACTCCTTAGACCTTAGATTATATAGGTTTAGTTTGGACTATATATTTCACACGATGGGTATCTGTGTACCACTTGGGCACCGAGGTAGTACTCGCTACTCCAAGTACTATCCTGGCGTAGTGCGCTCTTAATGACGAGTTCTATGGCTGGCAAGTTTATCAATTGGTGACGGCTGCCATCCCTTCGTTGCCCAAACAGGCTTGTAATTTTTTCGTTCAAACGTAAAGAGTTGTAGACATGACGTTGGTCAATAGACCGTGAACCTAGATGGTGTTCACAATAGTCGGCGAGCTCTACTGGTAAAGATGCTCTGGTACGCGTGAATGGCCGTCATGGTTAGACTCGTCACTAGAGCGCAAAGACATCGTCTGTAACTTTACCTAATAAATCGATGCGATGCGATAGTTTAGGTGTGAACTATAACTTCTCCAACGTCCTACGCCTAACGGTAACTCCCAACGCGGTGACTTTTAGTTCTGAATTTTATGCTGGAGCTCGTAAAATGCTTGTACTAGTTTTTAATACGCAGCATGAACTTTGTCATTGCAGATGACTTATTTCATTTTTAAAGTAAGGGTTCCATATTTTTGTTAAAATTTTAATTTAGAAATCCAATTTCGAGTCGTACCAACCATGAAGGCAATATGGATTTTTATCTTAGCTAGCATTTTTATAACTAACCCAACAATCGAACGATCTTGGGTGTACAGAGAGCCGGCCCTAGATTACGGGAGTCATGGCGACAATTTTCCAAAAAGCCAAACGTTTGTGGACGAAAGCGGCACTGCACTCGTAAATGATGCAACGCTGGAGCTCGTCGGGCAGTATGCCGATCAACGGGAGAGCAGAGCCTTGGCAGGCCCGCTCGAAGTACTGGAGCGCCGTGGTAAGAGTCAGGACTCGTTAAGAGATGGAAACTCGTTCAGATACCCAGTAACACTGTCTTTGGGCTCTCATATCGGAGATAATGTGGAAAAATGGCGTGATAATACAGAGAGGTCTGCATCGGTTGCAAGAAGTGCGCACGACAGCGTGATAAAAGAGGCCAAAGAAATTTCCTTCTTGAAGGATTTAGGGTTTGATAAAAATCTGCTGGGTCTACTTCATCAACAGTCCAAATTAGAACATGACAGTACCCATACAAGCGTGGGTCGTGGGACCGCGACTGTGCTGGACTCGACGTTGGGCGAGGCCTGTGCTGGGACCTGGCCCAGCGACAGGTGGCCCAGGCAGGGGCGGCATCAGAGCCACTGCATCGCCCTCCACAGGTGGCATCTCGTGAGGGACCTTCTCTGCTGCAACTTTATGGGCCAGGTGAGAGTTGGTTAGTCGCTGCCTCAGCGTGGCGAAGTTTTGATGCCAAATGAACCGAACTGCTTAATACTTGGTTGTTTATAGATTTCATCAAATTAACTGAAATTAGTGTTCCTACGGGCTAAATGCAGATTTATCCCCTAAACTTGTATACGGAGAACAAAGTTGTGCTTTTTTTGGACTCAAACTAAGTTCGGAAAATTTGGTCTAATCTGTATCCAACTGTTGTGCGGTGGACAATTCAAGCCATCCATGAAACTGAAGATGGCAATCTAAAAATTTGAAGGTTTACTTCAGTTGTGGAGTTAGTTTCGTGGTTTTGGTTCTCGTCTTGAAAAAATGTAGATTAGCCTAAAATGAAGTCTAGATTGATTTCATAAGTTATGTTACACCAAGCCTGGAATCCTACCTAGCGCTTGATCTCTACCTTCTATCTTGGACAAAGCGTCGTTTACAACTCAGTTTCTCCCAAAGTCAGCAGAGTTGCTGACGTCACAGCTGGCACCGCGGGTGCAGCTGAGGCACTCGCCCAGCCTGCAAATTACGATGGACTCAGAGGCGCTGGAGGAGCTCCACCTGCACCACGTGGCACGCGCACAGTTCAGGGCGGTGAGTCCTTCAACCTCCGAACTGACCAACTTCGCTTTGGTAATGGGGTGTGAATCTCGGGTCTTTCGGTACTGTTGAAAGAGTCTTGAACCATTCTTTGTTTCAAAGTTAAATGGGGACTTCCATTTGATTTTGATTATTTGGGACTTCCAATATTTTTCCAGTGAAAGTTTATCCCGATACTGTTCACTCGTAAACGAATCTAATCTGCCGAAAAACTCTGCTTGGAAGTAGTCGCTTGAAACTACGCTGCTATGAATATGGTATCCAGTATTACGAAATTAGTCTCTATTCTTCCAGATTAAAGTCTAGATGTTCGCGAGGGGAGAGGAAAATCACCCACTTTCACTGGCCGACAAATTGTCAAATAAACACTAAAGGTCAATGCCCTTGGTCTTGCAGATAAATTACAATGCATGGAATAGCGAAGATATCAAACGGGAACATCCAGGATATTATGATGCAAATGCATATCGGTTACTAAAAACCATAAAACGGTATGAAAGTTTTTACGCCTCCTAATATTCGTTAATGCATGTTATACAATATAACAAAAGCATAGCAAATTGCTCAGATTGTCCAGCTTCAGGGATTCGGAAAGCCTCCCACTTCCGTTCCAACCGTCCGATTTGCACGAAACTTTGTCACATTATGCAGTACACATTCTTGAATGATACAAGCACAAAAGCCGGCGATCTTGTAATCTGAAAAAGACAAGACTTCTTAGTAGGGTATTCAACTGAAGTAAAACTAATGAAAGCTTGAATATTTTAGTTTCGAGGATAACGCCAATTTTACTCTTTCTACGTTTTTTCAGAAAAATCGCTCTCAATTTAAACTGAAGAAATTTTTGGCCACGTCATCTCTTCTCTCGAGGATCCCAGATTCTGAAGTAATATACGCTCGCAACACGACGGTTCTTTCGATGTCTGATAGAACAAATTTCAAGCGGTATGTATTCGTAAATTCTACCCTAGCAGGGCTGAGGTTCATTCAGCCCAGTAAGAATCTGAACGAAAATTCGCACGGCAAGAAGTTCGTTCTTGACGACGTAAAAATTCGGTTCTTGAAAGAGGCTCGCTTGGAGTGCCGCGTTGAGATTCGGAAGACCTCAATTTCAGACGTAATGGACTTCACCAGCGCTGGTCTCCATATGACGAACGTACAGATAAATGAAATCCACCAGTACGGAATCACAGACGTAACAGGACCTGTCGTGCTCTCAAATCTAACAATCGAAAGAGCTGAAAAAGAAGGCATAAACTTCAGTGGAATTAGGCCTGTTCTTTTGAATAACGTGACTATAAAAGATTGCGTCGAACCGTGTATTATTTACCATGACCAAACGATTGAAATAGTAAATTCTTACGTAAATGGTAAATTCCTCCAACTGAACAGCTCTGCCATTCAGGTACTGCCCAAAATGACTCGGAGCTTAGAGTTGTCGCCCCCAGTGGCGTTCTCGGACACGAACGCCGCTTTAGATTTCGGTGATCGTTTCCTCCTCGATCTCGATGGCGACCACGTGAGCGTCTGCTCCAGGCATGACGAGGCATCTTGCACCGCATCCACGGTAGAGCAGGTAAGTCCAACTTGGAATCCCGTTACCAGACGGATGCGAGATATCTATTTCTAAAGAAAGTTGAAGCTCTTTTAGAGGTGAATTGGTTTTCCTTGATCACCTTCACTAAGACGACACTATTAAAGACTGGAAATGGCTTTACCGCCTACTTATAAAGTTCAGCAATTAAAACTCGTAAGACAAATATTAGGACATGAATATGAAGTGAAACATCATTTTTGCCAACTTTGAACTGTAGCAGTTGCAAAACTTGACCTTTTCGACACTAGATCGAAAAGTCTTCATCTTCGCCTGGTATCGAATGAGGGGAACGTTTCATATTTATTCTTTCCGTACGAGTTTCGGTAACTAAACTGATAATTGCCTCCTTCCTTGAACATTGCTTCCTTGAACATTGTAGGACTTTCTTCCTTCTTTAGAATTAATTTCTAGTTTCCGTCACGCAACTGTTGACCAAATTATCTGCTGTTGGATATAAATTTTACATCTACCTCACTCGGACCGATTAACGTTTGATCGGTCAAAGTTAGCAACTAATCCCAATTTTTCAGATCATTGAGCTGCACCCTCAAGGTATCGAGGGTTTTAAAGATCGGTCGATAAAGAACAGAAAGGAACTCAATGTTGTAGCCTCCTGCAACAGGAACGCCCGTCTCCAAAACGTAACGGGTTCTCTGAAGCAGTTCAGGGATACCAAACAAGATCTTGGTCAAGATCTGACGATCGATACGTCAGAGCTGTCTACTTTGGATGTAGACTGCAGAGGAGATTTGAAAATAACGGCGACGAAAGTGAAGAAATTAATTTTGGGCCATCTACGATCCTTCATTGCTACGAACATTCGCGTAAACGACTTGGTCTTCGTGCAGATAGGAACGGAAACTAGTCGAGGGGCGGTCGCCCTTGACGAAGTGGTTGTTGATGACTTGAACTACCTCGAATTGAACACTCCTGCCATCATTGGAGGCACGCATGTCAAACGGGTAAGTTTAGACTAGAATTTGAAAGGAAGAGCGCTTTACTATATATATTGATGAATTCTTTCAGTCGTAGACCAACTACAAATGAAAAGCTTCTATGTAAAAGGATTCTAATTTCGTAGAGCATAATGCGTAAGATGTGAATTAAAGTACAGCAAAATAAGAAACAGGTCTTTCAAGACCACTTGAGCAATGAAATGACTCTTCCTGTAAAGAAATTAAAACTACCGTCGGAACCATTCCCCGATCCAAAGCAATCGATGGCTTAGGTTATTTGATACTCATTCCTCTTCTACAGGACGAATAACTTTATCCCTACCACGTGTACTTCAATGCATAGTTGAATTTCGGAGCCTTGAACAATAAGTTTCCTCAGTGGGCAATAGCTCTTGTCAACGCGTTTCTCTGAAAGATTTTACTTCGTAAATTCAGAAGGATACACTTGATGCTTCCTATGGTTTTGAAAGCTGTTGATGGTGAAACTTGAGTTATTCGCTCGTACAGTGATAAGCGTCGTAAAATTCCTCACAACAGAGGAACAATAAACTTGTACCAAGTTTCAATATATTTAATGACGTTATAGTGTTTCCACATGGCCGTAGTTGATATTCATTGTAAAATGTAACGGTAGTATTTTAGATGTAGCGTTTTGCAACATTTTGATTGTAATAACGATAAGCAATTTTTGCATTGCGATACCAGGTCCGTCAATTGGTGGTGGATCACGGGCACGCAGAACTGCCCACGAGGATCTTCTCGACCCGCCTGGATAGCATCGCAGAAAATGGTGAGCTCCTTTCTCGGGATATGAAGATAGAGAATTTAACGAGACCCCCTCCCTCCCGCCTTTTAGGAAGGATTTGAATTCCTTCATGCCAACTGAGAGATGTCCACGCCGAGTAGACGAGATAAAAGATTGGCACTTACTACGTTGATGGAAGTAAAGTATTAAGGAATGGAAATCAGGGGCGCCTCTTACGACGTTTTTTGGAATGAATGACCGTAGTTAACTATTAAAGGTTTCCTGAAAGATCCAAATCCCAGGCATTGAAGCCCTATGCATTTTGTGCCAAATTTACAAGTGGGGAGAGTTTCGAAAGTAAACGCAAGCCTAAACTGACGTGCCTCTACAGATCTCAAAAGATCAAAACTGTTAACCCTCGCACGAGGTAGAGTTCTTGGTTTATTTCCAAATGATGTAAATTTTTGGTGCCATACAACTTGGTAATTTGAATGTTTTACACGGCTTATCACGTTCTCAAATGAATTTTAGAAAGTCTCGCTCCTCGACCTGAGCGGTGGGTAGCATTGGGCAAGAGGAGACCAGTTGTTCTATTCAAAAACCTTGAATTTTCATTCAGTGGTAGACCAGCTAGCGAACGCATTTCGTGCAGGTGATGGGCCGTCACCCATAAAATTTCGAACTCCCTACCAACGATTTTTGTACTATATACCCAAGTTACACTAGTAAAAGAAGTCAGGGAAGTTATCGTAGTTTTTGATAGTTGAATTAGCCTTATAAATGCCCAGATAGCTCCTTCCCTTCAAAATTTTTTCAAGTTGAAACTATGACATGAATATCATTCCAATTTCTTGAGAAATTAGAACTAGTACCAATATCTATTTTGAACTAGTAGTTATTTGTGCTACAGCGACTCTGGTTAAAGAATCCTTAAAAGATTTACTTGAACAGATGTTGAAGCAAAGCACTACAGCACAAAATGCAGCTGCGCTTCTAGAGCATGGAACGACGAAGTACTAGTTGAGAATCTCCTACGCAAAATAACAAGCAAATGAATTGCATATTGCAGGTATTTATATCAGAAGCGGAGTGCTGTTGCTGCAGAACGTCACGCTAGGATCGTCCTCGTCCAACGCAATAATTCGCATAGAAGAACCTGGCCGGCTCTGGCTGCAGAAGATGCCTGGCTTTAGAGACCAGTGCACCAGGCGACACCTCGTCATCAGCGCTGTGTACGCCCTGCAGGTAAAAAAAACTTAATTTTGTTGAAAATGCCGGAAATTTTTGCACTGTAGCAATTCGGTATAGTGAAAGTCCCCCAGATGAGGTTAGTAACAGAATTTCCGCCCGAAGTAATTCTCAGTGATGGAGAGATGTCGGCAATTTCCAGCCAGTGCGCGGGGAAAGTATTCTGTAGGCGAATCGTAAGCATCTAAGAAAGGTCAAAGAAATGTTCATTTTTAAAGTGTGCCTGGCGTATTTCGTAAATTCCTAGAAATAGAAATTTTCGGCAAATTTTTTCCTAGAATTACGGTAAAAGGGAAAAACTTGCCATCTTCAGCGGGTTCACTGGTTATTGGTTTTTAGCATTTCTCAAAGTAAGAAACTAAAGCACCAGTTGGCGTTCCACAAA
Source organism: Orchestia grillus (assembly GCA_014899125.1). Lineage (NCBI taxonomy): Eukaryota > Metazoa > Arthropoda > Malacostraca > Amphipoda > Talitridae > Orchestia > Orchestia grillus. The sequence goes on from VOMN01093821.1 coordinate 50,808, forward strand.
CTAATTCCACTTCGCATTGTGAAGGGGAACAATTTTGCCTCAAATTCGTACGCATTTGTTAGCGACAGCATATGCTCTCGCCATCACTTCAATATTATTCAACGGAATAGATTCACACGTCCGAAAATTTCGTCTAGTGACAGAACCACAGTCGTTAACTTAGTTAGGCATATATTTTCCATTGAAGGCTAAAGTTAATCCCTCAACAGTCGAGACATCGCGAAATCTTCGATCGGATATTGCCGGATTTTCATAACAAACTAAATGCAGCCTCATTGGATGCATGCATACTTTAACTTGTTATTCGTACAAAGTTCTGCGCATTTCGCAAAAGGCACCGGCATGCTTTAGTGAAATGAAATGTACTCATTCTCGTAACGTATTGCTCCCTAAAAAGTTTATAGAAAAACCAACTCCGCCAGGTGGTCGTCCTCGACGACTCGGAGGATGTGTGGCTGCGGGACTGCCTGCACTTGACGCCCTCTCACGCTCACCTGAGCAGTTCCCCGCTCCGTCCTGACCTGCACTGCGACCGGAGCACCTCTGACACGCCTCACTGCGACCTCTCCATGCTCAATGTCAGACAATATGATCAGTCGGTCCTAAAGACTCCATCCTGAACAAAAATTGATACCCTAATAAGAATTTAGAATAGATTATTAACGATTAGTTGAACTATCTTTCTAGTTCATTTTGAGGTTATAGTTTCACAAAAACTGAACATTATGTCAAGTGGCGACACAGCGAACGTAGCTTTTAAATTTTGAGCGTCTAAAATCATCTTTCTAAAGCAAGAGCGGTAACGTTGGTAGTCTAGTACTCCTCTTGCATACCGTGAATTAATTCTAGATATTTCTTTAAATTGGATAGATTAAATTGGGACGAATTTAAAGTTTTTGGGCCCGAGGAACGGAATGAAATCTTCAGTCTCCACTCGTGCCAAAGTTTCCTGCAAATCAGAAATTTTCTTCAACCCTTAGACTTGAAGAAGCAAGCCTCCTGAAGTTACTCGATATGCTGAAATTTTAACATCCAGCTCGCATTCCTACTGAAGCTCGTGCTTCTGCACGTTAAATCGCTCGTTAAAGCACTTCGAAAGTTCATCAATTACAGGACCTTTTTAAGTTTCAATAATTTATTTCCGATGTTAAAGCTCCCAGGCACAACATTTTAACGTTGAAACTCGCTAGATTCTTTGTTCTGTGTCAACATTAAAAATTCATTTTAAGATCAAATTGCTTGAACAGGTTTTGGCAGTCAAAATATGTTGGTCAAAAAGGGCTGAAAGTGTTGTCCTATTTATAGATTTAATTTCGTGCACAACAGCTCTTTACAATATTGAACTCTTAACGACTCGTCTTCTCTCTCTGCAGATGCCTTTGACCCTCAGCAGCAAGTCTGAATCGATGAGTTCTGTGACCTCGATGGTGGTCCTGGGACCCAAGCACTTGATGGTGGACGACCTCTGCATTCCGCAGGTGAGGATTAACCCGACTAGGAAAGCTTCAGCGGAACGGCGATAGCTTTGGACAATGTCCACACGTATAAAAACGTCGAAGAGGATTTTCGGCTCCTAACACTGGCAAGAATTGCGAAATTAATTTTCAGACTAGAGAATTTTCATGTAATCTTGCTGGTGTTCCTTTACGTAATTCATAATTCTCGCTAACAAAAATTGGCTTCGACCGTAAATCATGGTTGAACCAAACGTGCCACTTGGAGACTAGCATGACATTTTTTAAATATTAGTCAGTTATCGTCGGTAGACTAAAATTTGAAAGTCTACTTTCAGAATTTGCATCAAGTAGTGACTGATATAAACCACGAGTTTATTTGTGATTTTTTAATCTCCGCTTTGCAGTTGACGGTGATTTCTTGTGATCGTTGTGAAATGGCGGCTCACAAAGAGATGTGCGCAGTCAATCTTCAGACGGAAAATTCTCATTGGTCGAACATGAACTCCAACTTTCGGAATCTGACCATCCGGAACTCGTCGGTCGACAGGCTAGTGCCGCTGGATCACCTCTCCAATTACCAGAGAGGAATTTACAGATCCTTGAATTTGCTACTAGCAGTTAACAAACTCAACGTGTCGAACACGCAAATTCAAACCTTGTCCAACATGATTATATCAAGAAGTGCGTACTTTAATAACTGTGACCTGCTCTACGTGGCAAGCCAAGGAATAACGGTTCTTGAAAATGCACATTTGTACATTGAAAATTCTACTCTCCATTCGCTTGCAACGAACTCCATTGTAGTCTACGGTTCTTTGACCATGGAGAAAGTAGCAATCAAAGAAGCGGGGCCTGGCAGCTTGGTTTTGAGTCAAGGGTCGCCTTTAAGGTTCGATGAAGTTGACTTTGGAGTAGACGTTCCGGCTGACGTTGTACTAAGCGAGCAGCTGACCCTTGCTGGATTCGCCATAACAATAGGCGGAGAGCCAGCAACCTTCATGGATGGATATAAACTCTATCCAAGAAATTGCCAAGTCGGGTCTCTTCTCACGGACGTTTTTGCAAGTAATCCAGCATGCAAAGAAACGGGAGCTTTGACCAATCAAAAACACAAGCGAGCGGTCCAACATCCCGAAGAGGGCTCTCGTACGGATGGGTGGCATGGGTTGGTCGGTAACCCCCTCGGGAGCCTCCCAAACTTGGCAAAGGATGATCCTCGATCAAAGACGAAAAAGTTCGGGGAAGGGGCTTCTACTTTCTTATTCATCGTAGTTTCAATAATCCTCCTCATTCTCGCGGGCAAGAGGTATGAATACACTAACTTGACTTTTTAGAGCATAAAACAGCTGTGAAACCTTACAACGCATCATTAGCTGTGCAAGGGCATGTTTTGAACTTCTTGTTGGAACAAGTATAATTGAATGCTCATGAAGTGATGCCTAATTGATAAAAAGACTATATTAGTTTAGTTGCAAAAAATGTGAATCGTGACTTGCTTGCATATTACCACGAATAGATTCATGCAATAATCAACGCAAAGCTAGTGAGAGGCTTCGCGTTGCAAGCTTTCTTTTGAAGCGGTCTTCAAAGGAAAGGGAACTTATTTTCCTAGGGTCAAAATGGAGGGCAAAATGAAATAAAACGGCTGTGGCGAAATGAATCTTTTACTTAAAATAAGTGTGCATTTTTATTACGCTTAAATTTCGAGATTTTTCTCAGGAGCTTCCGAAAGAAAATACGGTCCATTTTCTCAAAGTCGGAGAAAAAAGAAAACCAGAGAGGCACCGTTCGTAGCGCCAGCTTCCGTGTCTGGCGCAGCCCTAGTGAGTACAAAAATTTGAGTTCTGTATGAACGCTACTTTTGGAAGTAGTAGGGCTCACGTTCAGACTGCAGTAGTGCTATAACCAGAAAACTAGGCAAAGGAAGTTTTAGGTAGATATTCTGTAAAATACGTTCCAGAGTGCATGGGATGGTAAATTTTTCAAAATATTTTTGAAACTTTCCTCCAGAAAGACTTGGCTATTGAGACTGCAGGAACTAGGAGCAGACAACTTGTAGGAATTGGCTCTCCAGTGTCGAATTCGCGTGAAGAAATCTTAACTCTTAGATAGTTCGATCTTGCACAGTACCTTGTTCAAATTTATATAGCTGTAAACTGCACCTGCATCTCTAAGTTTAGACCAGTAATTCATCTCCTCAAGATTTCCCTGAAATTTGCCTTGGAATAAAGTTCAGCTGCTTAAGCCTCAACAAAAGGCGTTACTACGCAGTGTCGGTCCTCAACGCGCTTGACGAAGAGCGCGAGGCACCAACGCGACGAAGAGGTCGCTTAACTCTAATGTCCGATGGAGAGTTTAGTTCAACGAATAAACTTTAGAGCAGAATGGTAAAAATATTAGACGGAATGAGAGCGTATAAATTTACACAAATTTGGTTTACATTATGAAATGAAGTTGGAATAAGCGAAGTATTTAATAGACTTGACATTTTGACCAGCGTTATGTTAGCGCTGGCAATTGCTACTAAACGGCAATCGATTGCAATGAACGCGTCAGAAGTACCAAAGAAATCGGCTCATTATTTCAACGTGCCACCGTGTGGTCTGCTGAATGTTTCGCTTTAGTTCCCGTAGTAGACCGAAATGTATCAAAATTTTGCTACAAATTCGTAGCAACATTCTCAGGGTTGCACCTTCGATAAAGTTGCAGAAAATCTCTCAATTCTTTAGCCGTGGCTAAACGTCCTCGCACGGGATTAGTATTGGTATGAGCATTTAAATGAATTTCTTTCAATGGAAAAATTTGGGTGATATCCTTGTTTACCCTACATCCTCTGAAAAAAATTGCAAAGCCCATGACGAAAAAAAAAGCCCCGAGCTCGTTCTTAGTGTGTATTTTACAGGTGATATGAATACCCCTGAAGAATTCATCTAGCATGGCTGTGGGTGAGAGCACAGAACTTAAGCGCTCTTCTTGCTAACTAGTGGAAATCATACGTTTTAAAGTTTCGGAAATTACGAGTTTTTATACAATTTCAAAGATGTAAACTTGTCCAAAAGGCAGTGCTAAAATTCGTAGCGATAAGAACCTGAATGTATATTATGCCTAATGTATATACCTTTACCACGCCCAAATTACTAATTCCAACCTGGGTGTGGACTTCCTCGGTAACAAAGCTCAGTCTTGTGTTGAGTTCGTGAACTTTCGAAAGTTTAACAAACCTGAGGCTATCGTAACGAGGTACCGCATGTTTTACCCGTTATCTTGAGCTGAAATTGAAATGCTAGCTTACAGCTTGATTGTAGATCTTGTCGTTCCGAGGTACAAGCGCGCCTGGAATAAAATGAGACTATTTTTTAGTTACGGTAAAATTTTTCACACTGCATTAAATTGCACGGAACTGAACACCATATCGGTGATGCCTGAACCGTTAATTCAGAAATGCTTTGAAGTGCTCTTTCATTCAAATCTGCTTTAGTAAAATTGTAGATATAATCAAAATTGCATATAGACAAAATTTTACCAGCCAATAAAATTGGGCGATAGGTTTTCTGTGCGGAATTGAAAAGAAGCCAAAAAGAAACTTGATTGGATACTCATAACGATTGCCAAATACTTTTTTTAAGATTTAAAAAAAATAAAATAAATGTAACTTCATAGTTGCATGATGCTGACCGCTCGGTGGATGCTGCTTCAGACTCGACGAGCGAGTAGAGCCGGTATACATGCA
>VOMN01093824.1:0-28508 GCA_014899125.1 Orchestia grillus
TAGATTACTAAGCGTCATCTTTGCTTTTAGTTTCCTTATATTCATTTGAATTGCGGATGGGGAAAAAACGAATTAACAAGCTAAGAAGCTGGGCGCTACCTTCTGTTTTCCCGATTCCCGTAACAGCGACCACATGTTCTCAATTACACTTGACATAACTCCAATGAAAAATTATTTCTTCGCATTATTCAAACATACAAACACACACGATGAAGATGAACAAACACGATTCAAGCGTCTCACATCATCCCTCTTTTTATGAATCTTCAAGGACTTCAGGGTGCGTTCCTACATCTACATAAATTTTAAATGAACAAGAAGTCAGATGAGCGTTAGCCAAAGTCTTTTTATAAATTTTACCATAACAAGCAGGCAACAACGACAAAAAAAAGCTTTTAGGCAATTAATAAAGATTCTCATGTTTATTCGTCAGCTCTGATTAATTACGATGTTTCTTGCCCGTAAAAGTTTCAATACTTGAAATTTTCATTGAACAACCAAGTCTCGAAACATAGGCCACATCGACATATCTCTAAATATAGGCTATAACGTTTTGTTTCATATCATACACCATCAATACTGAACTCGTCAAAAAACTCACAAGACTTCGTTAGAATAAGACAATATTAATATTACTTGAACCACTAAGAACCCCACCCTTGCTTTACGTACCACATGCACTATCTTCACTTGACTAAAGCGCTGATAAAGATGTTCTTCCATCGTAAACTTGACTCACTCCAGCGAACACAGGCTGATCATCTGTTCTACTCAGGAAAAATGTCGAACTTCCTCAGTGTGTGAATTGCAAGGTTTTCATTGCCCCTACAGCTTACAAAGGGCTGGGCACTCTGCTTCTTTGATCAAGCACGCGAAATTTTCACTACATTTTTCCGTCTTTCTGTTTACATCGATGGCAGATGATACATGACGGATCTCCAGCTCGAGTGTCTATGATGCTTTATTCCTTTACGCAATGTAATTAGATCTTTTCAATTAACAGATGAATGCTGTTAGGTAATTTATGGAAGCAGGAGGACAATATACATAGTAGTGGAAAGAGTAAGAAAAATTCGATGAATTTACGGTAACCAGACGCTTATCACATTTTTTTCAATGTCAAGAAGGTGAACCTGTTTTCACATTATACAATTAACATATCATATTGGACATCACAAATCCATATAATGTGCATTCACTATAACATCCAATGACAATCCCTGCTGCTCTGAGATCACAAGATCCTGCTTACTATATGAAACTTGTCACACATAAAACCTTCAAAGTTTACATTCACACGTAAATGACCAATATCAACTTGAAAAAAATGTGTAAACAGGGACATGACCACGAAAATTATTAGGCAAAGGCTTAGCCTAATGATTTAAAATCTTAACAGTTTGCCAATTTCTTATGCAGGAAAAAAATACCGTTATTGGTGCATTCATCAGTTGAAATTAATGCCCACTGCTCAATACACACTAGCTATAAAACGCCCTTGCTCTATTGGTTCTCGTTCCCCAACATAAATCTTCAACTCCTACCAAATACATTCTATTAGATTGACGCGAGTAAGCTCGTCGGGCCTATCAAGACCACTTAAACGATGCCTGTTGAGCCGCACTCGGTCTCGTGCTATGTACGTCATGCGTCGCTATCTCGTTGAAGTACATAATATCTCCCCGTATTGAACCTAGGGGAACTGCAAAGATTTTCTAGAATTTCATAGTGTACCAGAAAACGCTCACAGCTCGTGCATGAGACCTTCTGACCTTCTGTACCAGCTAATAAAACTAACCCAGATTATGATCTCTATCGCTGTAAAAAGTATTTGTTGCAGGACTTTCGTGTCACCTTGTAGTTGTGGCATCCGTCGAACACTCTAACTGACCCAGCATGCCTACATTGAATTGCTAGGTAACCATGTTTTGCCATTTGCACGATATCTGAATGAAGAAAGATGTATTTTTGTCTATTTTTCAGGATGATAACTGCCTGGTGTATCGGACTAGACCTGTCATTAATAGGCATGAGTCATTCAGGATACACAGAGCATTTAGAATGGCCAGCTGCAGCCGGTTTCACATATAAACTAACAGCAAATTTGTGGGATTACCTGTCCTAGACCAACAAGTTAGACGTTGAGAAGGCCGTCCACGCTCTGTGGCCGCACTTCGAGATCAGTTGATACAAGAGTAGCTTAAAATCGACCATGCGTACATTAGGAAACTTGTATACTCAATGCCGCGCAGAGTTGCACCCACTATTCGTGTTCATCGAAATCCTGTATCACACTAGAAGCAGGTGACTAATTTTTTTGTCTGGGGAGCTGATTTGTCCTAAGCATGTGTATTGAAACGTTCAATTTTTCAAACATTCAAATACACGTGAACATTTACACTTTTAATGTACAATAAACACACTATTGAACGATGTTTTTTACCTACCTAGTCCATTGAAGTGATGAACCTCGAAGAGACTCCAGGGTTCATATTTTCAACATTTAATAACGCTTTTCTGGAAAAAACATTTTCTCACAATCTTCGATAGCTTCTAACGAACGACTTGAAAATAATATATATCAAAGAAGTAATCGATTCACACGAAAACATGATAAAAATTCAAGAAAAACTCAAGTTAACAAGTAGGTAACGAAAATTCAGGGCTCGGCGTGAGTTAGTACGGTGAATAAGGGTGTAAAAAATAAACTGGAAGCGGTCACTAATAATAGTTTCGTATCACAACTTCGCAACTAATGTAATCATTCTATGAATAAAGTTTCATTAGTGCTGCTACAACACTAGGAGGAAGATGCTTTTCCCAAGCAATAATCCCAGGAAACAAGGGATCGATTGGCGACAAAAAACGACACAAATTTCAACATTGCTCACAGAAAACTATAATTTCATAGCAGATTTGAAATTTGAAGCGAAGTATAGCTTACCTTTTCTTGCCTCGGCCGACCCGGTCTAGCTCGACGTGCCTGAATTGGGCGAAAGTTGCCATGCTCAGAGAAGGGGAGTCCGACACGCACTTGGGAATTTATCACTTTCGAACCTAAGTTAACTTATTTATGAAGCACACTTCTTAAAATATTTATGTATCTATTAGAGTCTTTGGTTTTACTGATGTCATAAATGAATTGACCAATAGAATCTAAGGTCTGGAAGTATTTTAAACATGAGAAATACAACTACGAAGATAAATGAGAAATTACAAGTCATAGGCAATCATTAAAATTGCCATTGATTAAATAACACATCTCAAGCCAAAACAAATAGCATGAAATAATACTACCCTTACTTCTGGGTAGTATTATTTCTATAACAAAATCAAATTTGGCAACGCATAACACGAAAGGCGCCAGTAACGTAGTACCAACGCAATAAATTCAAAAAATGCAGTTCGTATTGCAGAGTTGTAAACATTGCTACAACATAGTCAATATAATGAGTAATGAAACAATGGAAAAATTTAAAAGTTCATGTACGAATAGATCAAATGGAATTAACATCAAGCAAGAGAATGAAATATTTTCTATTATAAGAAAAAATATTAGGAGAGGAGACTAAAATAAAACCATAGAGACGAACCTCTATTCATGTTCACGCAAAATGAACACTTTGCAGAAGATGAACGCGAACAGAGCGCTAAAAAGAGTGTCGTATATTTTAAAGGGATATCAAATAGGGTATTTTAATTCATAAAACCCGCTGTCGGAAGTAGAATGACCGAGAAGGGCCCCTCGTCAGCGTCGCTGGATAAGGTAACATGACGTCCCTCGACGACTGCCCGAGTTGATGAGACTACCTTCAACAATGATGGATAACAAATACGTTTTGGGTATGCCAAAAGTGATAGCCAGACTTCAATTTTCTGGCTTCTTATCATATTTCTGTAGGAATGATTCATCGCTTGCTCGAGGGCAGTTTCTCGGTTTCAGTCTTCTGTGGTCAATTTTCTATTTCAAAGATTTTAGTATTCACTTTCAGCCATTCAAGAGAATGAATATCAACCGAAAATCAAAAACGAACGCTTTCAAAAAACCACCTGGCATTTTATAGCCGTGCTTAATACGAGTAAGGCAAAAGAACTATGAAACACGGTAGAAATTTAGGAGCTGCAGAGTAAATAGGAACTTTCTTAAAAGAATCTAAAATTCCACCGCGGCCGAATTAAGATTCGTACAAACAAATAATTCACAACTGCAGCAACACTTGATAAAAAATGACGCTTGATCCAAAGCCCATGTGTCATGCTCTGGATATAAATAAATCAAATTGACATAAAAAGACGAAGTAACGAGCAATAACGTATCTATAAATGAAATAATCTACAGCAAAGAAAATAGCGTTAATGAATCGCAAGATTACAGGTACATACCGCACAGACGGAAAGTATCTCTTCATCTCTGCTGCGGGCTACCTAAAATCTGACAAAGAAACTCAAAGTTCAACGATGATGACAAGTGCAAAGCGATGAATGCGTTTATGATGAGATGAGAATAATAGAACACCTGAAAAAAAAAGCAAATTAATTGAAACGAGTGATGGAAAATTGTACAGAGCCAATACGAGTATAGGTAATAATTGAAAATGGTTAGGATAATATGACAAGTGATTAGCGGTGCTGATTATTGGAGTTACTGATCCGAATCCGATAAGCAAAAAAGCATATGCATAGCACACCTGGGATGAGCATGATACAAGACCTTTGCATGCTGACCCGCACCGCCGGAACTACAACAGACATCTGGTCTGATGCAGAGACAGACCTAAACTAAATAGGGTCGGGAGCTAGGGCTCACGTTACAACAGCCAAGAAGCCCCAGGCGTGCTCATGCTAGCTAGAATGTATGTACAAAACAAAAAGTCTCCCTAAGAGGGAGAAATTTCATGCATCGGACGACAGTAATTGGAGAAATTTCGGGGTTTCAAGATCGTAAAAGTGAAACAACGCATCGAAAGTATGTCTTTGTATCATTCGCTATGAATTTAATGAAACGGGACAATTTAAAAAACGATACTATTATCTTGAAAAGGGAATCTAGATCGACAAGCGAGAGCAATGCGCCGCATATCGTCAACCCTTCCTCAAGTTATGATCTTACTATTCATAATGATTTTGTCATTAGATGTTCATAGGTTGTTGCGAAATTAATCAACGCCTCTCCCCAAACAATGATATTCAAAAGAGCAAAGAGTAGTAACATATAGCAAAAATGATCCATATTCTTCGACTGCGGCTTCCTCGGGATTCAAATCCTGCCTCGCGTAATAGAAAGGCGAGGTAAGTGTTGTTCATCAACTAACAGTAATAAAAATGAAAATAAAACTTCAAACACTGTTACGTTTCCGAAATTCAAAGGATTTCAGCTTTTACTGGTGGTCGTTACAATATAATCAACCCAATATTAAATTAACCTCTTTAGTATGCTTTTAGATCGTTGTTTCCCTAGTTCACCCCTTTGTTTTGTTTGCTTTATGTAGCATAATTAATTTATTTCATCATCGCACTGTCAGGAATAGGGAATTTATTTCGAAGACAACAATAGCGCGGGAACGGTCATTTCAAAACCTTCACCAGTAGACAATGCTTTAAGAGTGAGCATCACATTGTCTAACATCCAAGAAATTCTTTTAGTTTTGAAAGCATTCATGAAGAATAAGAAGCTTTGGTACACCTTTATGAAGTGTATTTTTGATTTATAGGAAACCAGAGTGAATCTCCCAATACGACTTTGACATGACAAATCAAAATGGCTCTTTTAGAATTGACTCAAAAAATGAAAATCAAAGGTCACACTGTAGAGAGTTTTCAAATCATGAGACCGTGACGCGAGCCACAGATGGTTGAAAGGTCATTCGGTCACCCCCTACCTCCCAAGGCAATCATTCCGTAAATATTCTTGAGTTTGTTTTCAGCTCAGGGATCAGCTACTTTTGCAAAGCATGACATTGCCTGGCCGCACAGACTAGCGTGAGGTCAAGTCTAACCGCAGTGACCAGAACGCGGACAACAGCGTTTAGTCAAAATGACCCGAGAGGACTTTCATTTTCAGAGGGTGAACTTGATTTCAAGTAAAGTAAATCAATAAGGTTCTCATTTCCTCCAGAGTAAACATTTATGACTCTCAAGAAATAATCCTACCTGAAGTCCTGTATTTGGAATCCAAATAGTTTATTTGTAGGGTACTTTTATTTGAAATGAAATTTCAAATGAGCCAAAGGATTTCATCCAACCCAGCACACGAAAGAATCGCCATGGAATGATTTGTTCTGTATGAATAGAAATAGAAGAGTACCTTCAGAGTCAATAGAAAGCAACCTGGAGAGAAGCAGCAGGATGTCGAGACATCGATCGCGAGAGTGAAACTCTATACAGCGAGGGAAGGTTCATGAAGCCAGCAAGAAGCACGTAGCTTCCTTGAGTGAAGTAGTTTTTAATTTCTCCCTGCACGTTCATTCAATAGATAAGTTTCCATGCATCTGCACAACTAATAACTTATCAAGATAAAGCCTCACATGTACGCACGAAATAAATGCTGTGTTGTTCTCAATAATTTAGAGCTGACACGAAGTGAATGTCAAATTTTCACGGAAGACGCATCTCCTGGGATATGATTGCTAGGTCACTTCTGAAACACTGACGAATGTTCCTCAGAAAATAATTCATGAACATTGTACATAATATAAACTTGATTCTTTATCAAACCAAGTAGATTGAAAAGCCTGGGCACGCTGGAATTCAAACTGTCTTTCATCAACACTTGAACATCTAAAACAAAAAATTTGTCTACATTGCCAGAGAAATTCACTTCAAAATCCAGTAAGAAACCATGAAATATCAAACAAAGAAGTGGAATACTATGCGTACTCACATACGGACAACGTACGTTATTGCATTATATAATAATATTAAACGTTCGGAAGAAACTTTTCGTGCTCTACATTTCACTAATCTAGCTTTTGGTTGTCCGACCATCGTTGTTTGGTTGCATGAGTGGCCAAAGAGAAATGTGCAGCAAAAATGCAATTTTTTAAACCAGTTTAATTTTTGACATTACGTCTAACTTTATTCGCGAAACGTAATTCAGAACTTTTTCATACAGTAGAAGAGTATTTTTTTCGTCGAACCAGGAAGAACACAATCCAAACGTAATATCAAGATCACCTGCCCACGGTAACAGCGCTACACACGACTTCACTGACGCAGGGCACAGCGAGACAAGCGTCTGTGCGCGGGCTTGCGTCGATATGACGGCAGCGGCGTCGCGCTCGTCTTTATAACAACCTTCAGCAGAGCAACTAAAACCACCAGTACCACCAAAGAAAAGCGAAAAAATGCTATATAGCCTGCAGCGAACGAGAAATTAGTTTTCATCAAAAAAAGGGAACACAGCAGAAACAGTTCATCAAGCGCACCAGCGGGAGCTCTGACCACCAAATCAGGGATGCAGGTCGGACCAAATTGCTGTTCCCTGCGTCAACTGTCCTCAGAATGAGTTCCTTAATACTATCCTCGAAAGATCAGGCTAACATTCTGCCAGACAATAACACAACCGTTAATGGGAGAAAAATATCAAGTCATTCTTACGTCATTACCGCCAGTTTATTAGGCTCTTTGTCATTCAGTTTTTATGGCGCACGAGGAGTCATAGCTCGAGGGACTCGCGCACCAAGTTTATCCAAGTTCACAACTAAAAATGGTGTACGTAAAGCAATAAAATCTACCTGTGCTTTAATAAAATCAAGCTTAAAATACGATACAAAGAAATTTAATCTGGTAATAGGAACGGACAAAATAATACCACTCTTGAGTTTGTGTTCTCAAGTCCCGCGTAAACACAAAACTAACCTTCATATCCTCATAATATGTTGCTATTTACGCCCATGTGTAAAAATTTTGAAATTTATTTGAGTGCAAGAACCGTTTTCGAAATTAATGCAGCAAAAAATGTAGCTTTAGGTAACGATGCGCTAAAATGAATGACCCTGAGTTGAAATCAACCAATTTCCTCCACACCGTCAGCTACTTAGTAAAGATGAGTGGTAACTTGCAAGCTACCACCTTCATACAAAATCAAAAAAGGTAAAAACGGTGTACACTCAAACCAGCATGTTACAGTTCTATCAGTCAATTTTTGTGAATTTGCAGAGGTTATTTATTGAATTGATCACATAAGAGTATATACGTAAGCAATGAAATGAATTAATTGGATTAAATATGCATATCATTATGCAAAAAAGTCTACCCACAGCCATACTCATTACGATTACTATATAGAAATCCTTATAGAATTTTTTAAATCGAAACCTTTATGAAGGCTACTGAAATTTTAATACGAATACAATTTTCTTGCTTATCAGAAGGGGAAGCCAAATACGACACTTTAACAACACAAACAGACTACATTCGCACAAAAATCAATTTCTCTGTCAAAACTCTAACAGGAATAGTAGAGTGAAATGCACGACGCAACCGCTAATGCAACCCAGTCCTTATCACGTATCAATAGCTAATTAGATACAAACAATTATTTTGTACGCAATTATCACACGATGGCGAGAATACGAACTGCCACTAAAACACGTCTAGCTCGTAAGTCTTGCAAGATCTGCGTCGACACAAAGACCACGCGTTGTGAATGGTGAGTGTGGTGACATTAATATTTGCAACATCAGTTTCACAATCATGAAATATTCTAATAAATCAAGACAACCGCGACATCAATTTGAGTATGTGAGTGTTGAGTTTTAGAAAATTTCCATTTCAAAGAGAGACAAATACTTGAATGTTTCCAAATATTCCTCTGTTATGTTAATCTAGTGAACCACTGTTAGGCCAACTCAAAGCGAAATCAATTTTGAACAAAAAATCAGGGTCATCTTTAATAACAAGAGTTCAGAGTACAGACGAGCGCAGGGCAAGTCAAAAACTCGTTTACGTAATTACGATGGTCATTCAATGCCATCAATTTCTGACTGAGTTTGGAAATGTATGGCTTTGAAATATTCTCTCCAACTCTCCAATAATGCAAAAATGAATAATATTCACAGCTGACCTTCGTAAGACAATACACACACATACATTATAATTTTAGATTTCGCAAATTTCACTCACATTCAACATAATTAATAGCTCAAGGTCACTCACACGCGAAGCTTCCTCAAACACAGGAACGTTCGTACATATTTTATGCGAAATCAAGCAGCAAGGCTGAGGTACCTCAAGGAAGTCCAACTTGTAACCACAAACGTTCGTTCGCCGCAACTGTGCAGTCACGCAATGAAGAAATATGTATTTTTTCCAGGACGCGCTCCAATGCTGTTACTTGTACCAAGACTGCTCTGTTTACATTCCTAAAATTAGACATAACTCATAGTTTACAAGAAAAATACGAGTGAAAGGATAAAACATACCTGCTGCTCGCGGTATTCCTGCGTAGCCATAAACGTTACTTGATAAAATGTTCAATGATGCAAAAGTTAGATTAGCGATCCTCGTAAGCATTTAAAAGATAAGAAGGAAAGGCATCGGTGAGCTATTTTCAACTTTTGTACAACTGTGAAGATGAATTTCGTCGTTAAACGTTTAACTTACCATAGGTCAGACCATGCACCGCGCATAAAAAATGTCACATAAGGTAAGAAGGTGCGCATAACGTTACCTAAGTCGCAGTAGAGCGAGTGACGGCACACGCTCGCTCACTTCACACGCACATTGAGACTTTTAAAAAAAATCGAAGAAAAATCACGCAGATTTAAACAACACATGAGCAGCACTTTCTTTAAACGATAATAGAGTAAAATAAACGCACCAGATATAAAGAAATGAGGTGTTTTTATCATTCTCCCAATAGAGACACAGGAGGCTTCAAAAGGAACGCGTAAATTTCTCAAGCCACCAACACACAAGAACCAAATGGTAACGTGTCGACACCGGCGTTTAGGGGCCCCAACCATTCATCGTCTGGTGCTATGAAACTGTCAGCTTTTAACGATCAGCCAAGGTGTATTTTTGGTGTCAGTAAGACATCAAATCCAAAATGGCTCATGCCAAAAATGGAGGCTAACGAATTGCGAGGTGATCATCCAATTTTATTCTGAAACAAGGAAATTCCTCAGCAATAATATAATAGATAATTTAAGTAACAATTGTTCCTGAATTTAGCGTGTTGAGTTTCAGTTTCCAAGACAAATTGTATTTTGCCAGGAGCCACAGGATTTCGAAACTTCAGACGTTAAAATTCCTCAAAGGATACTAAAAAAATACTTGCTTGAGCAGGGGTTGATATTATTTCAAGCTACTTAAAAATTCCAAAGGATTATTTACGAAGAAATAAAATTTATTGTTATTGACTACGGTCGACTACTACTAGCTACTAAAATCGACTACTACTCATAAACCTCCTTTCATACATAACTAAGCAAAGAATCCAAGTGAATACGATGAAACACAATGAACCCATCGAGTGACGGCGGTTAAATTCAGGAGACAGTTCTTTCAAGTGTTTCCATTGTCATTCAAATCAATGAACTCTTGAATAAAATCGAGACACGCGGGTGCCGGAGACATCCTATGTACCTTGAACGGAACCCAGGACCCTCCTAACAAGCAAAATGAGGGCACAACGCATTCTTTATAACTAAACACTTGAAAATAAACGGTGCGTGAAGTTAATTACAA
The DNA here is from genome assembly GCA_014899125.1 of Orchestia grillus. Taxonomy (NCBI): domain Eukaryota; kingdom Metazoa; phylum Arthropoda; class Malacostraca; order Amphipoda; family Talitridae; genus Orchestia; species Orchestia grillus. The sequence continues at coordinate 10,690 of VOMN01093824.1, forward strand.
AACGGTCTCATTCAACAGCTCGCGGATATGCGATGGTACACCATGCACGTAAAGCGGCGGCACCCCAGTGTGGCCCGGGCTTAAAGGCCCAAACATCGTCAAGGTATTCAAGGTAAATTTTATGCTTGGTATTACAAATACCAGAGGAACGATAAATCCCTAAAGCATGCAGAACCACATCTAAAACCACCACGATCTTAGGGATCTCTAAATTGTTGAAAGTTCGCGAAAGTATTCCGCAGGACAATCCTCGTTATCAGTGGTTTGAATAAATAATTCCATTAGATGAACTCATCTCCAGCGTATTCTAAGGTTAATATTTAAACAAGTTGTGAATTTAAAAAACACCATCATTTGTACCGCACAGTCGAGTGTGAATTTGTAGATAATTACGATTAATGTTACAATAAATCGGTTGAAAGGAGTCAGGATTACTCGGTGTACAGTGCACAGCACTTAAAGCTGCAACATGGTGCATGGAAACAGTCGAGCGGAAGTGGGAGATCTCAATCGCAATGGAATGAAAACAGCCTAAATTCAGGCAATAATTGTTTGGTATAAACTCCACAAAATATAGTCCAGTTCTAGCCAAATCTATTTAAATTATCTTTCAATTCTTATTAAAACAAAATCTCCTTCAGCTACTTCAGACACTGAAGTAAGTGCCTTCATATTCCATAAGACACGTTGAAAGATCCACATGCAGTGAACCATAGCTCAACAACTGCACTAACACGCGTTTTTCGCACGCCAATACGCCATGCAGCCAGCAGTGCTCAAGAAATCACCCCCTGGATCAGAACCAAACTCACATGCAGCTTTGCGACCGTGTTGCGCAACCATTAGGCGCCATGTGACACAAACGGATTTGAAAATTAGAGAAGAAAATTAATTTAAACGAAATTTTGGCGGTTTTAGCGCTTGGTGTGTGAGTAGTAGCAGAGAATGCAGCTCAGACGTGGTAATTCGATTTCGTCGTCTGACGGTGAGTGGGTTTCACGATACAAGTGAGACATCGACATAAAGCAAGAGGAATAACAGCATGAATCGTCTTGAACACTTGTGTTGAACGGAGTTCGTACATTTTGACACTGGCACCTCAACCAGAGGAGACAAACGAGGAAAATAATGTCAGAGTGCAATAAAGTGAACCTAACAGTAGACCGCCATTCAGTTCAGCAGGGCCCACTCTGCAACAGACAACACAACCGTGAGCAGCGGCAGGCAAGAGAAGCTCTTCAGAACACAGCAGTACTGTACGTACAGAGTCCGGCTTCGCTCGCTGAGTCCGGCACACCAGCACACAAAATTAAGTCATTATTAAAACCATCGGAGCTCTCAGAGCTCTCTCAGAATTCTATATTAAATATCTTCGCTTCTTTTCTGTTTTAGAAAGAATCTACACAACGAAAGATACTATACGTTGAAGTGGTTAGCTACAGTAGCCGCTGGACAGTGGGTGGTCATGAGCATTTAAAAAAGATAAAAGATGAAATAGATATCTGTATATAAACCGTCGCTAATACGTTGCTGCAAAGTAAAATTTCAAATGCAAAATAAAAGAGGAAAGAGCATACTCTCCGTTTCAACATACTCTTATCCGTTTATTTACGAAAAATAAGTTTTATACGAAAACCAAATGAAATTTCGAATGGAGTCCGGCAACACTTTGACAAAATCTGAGCTAAAATTTGGAAGCAAACAGCTCTTGAATTAATAAACGGCAGCCGTTTTTGAATTACCGCAGTTGTCACAATACCATCTCCTATTTATACACACTAACACATCATGAAACGGTACAATTAAGAGCGAAAATTAATTGAGGTTATCACTTTACACATGTGTAAATAGAATAAACAACACTTCAAATTTAAACATTAAGGCTCAATTAGATTGGATTGCTAATACTTTACATAACAGCAATTATTAAAAAACACCGAAAATTGGTTTGTCCTTCTTAGATACACAACGTCTTGATCACACTCCAAAAAGCCCGTCTGGTGGAATCTCGCAGGTAATTTAGGATTTGATACACCGGTGTGGCGACGTACAGGTGTGGTGTTGGGTCCAAATCCAACGACCGGCGCGGCTACGTTACATACTTGATAAAAACATTTGTATAAATAATTGAAGGTAATCTTGTGAGTTGCTTCGAAGAGAGCGTTAAAGTAGAAAAAAGCGCAAGCAAGAAATTAGCTCAACATCTACGATTGCTAAATTGCTAGATTCTGCTGAGCTGTCCATACAGCCGCTGTTATACGGTCGGTGATCCGTGGTTGTTATTAACGAGACTCGTCTGGTAGCCCTCAAGCTCAAACGGTAATGGAGCCATGAAAGACCTTCACTAAAAGATCCACTGTACTAAGTCAGTTTAGTAACGATACAGCAAAAAAATTAATGATCAACAAAATGTAGTTTTTGCATGACTGTTTAAAAAAAATTTGCTTGTCTATTCGTGAAGGTCTATTAAAATAAAAATCAATAAAAGACTTGCATATATAAAATATTGCAGACCGTCCTGAAATTTCATCTTCTTTAAAGCTCCACAGAAAATTGCTCCAAGGCGATACTAAAACATTAAATTTCTAGTTATGTTGCTCTTCACTACGAAAATTTCTATATGAATAAATGCTTTTAAATTTTTGAAACGTGACTTTCACTTAATCACACTTGCTTTTTCATTAACTGATAATTTTCTATGTTATAATTAAATTTATGTTTAGATATAAAATCGTGCATCGCATCCCCGTTAAAACGTGAAGTTACTCTTTGAAGTTACTTGGTAAAATAAAGAATTATAAGTAGTATTCGAGATAGCAGCAAGTAGTTTTCCATGGGACAATTTCAACTTCCTTAATTGCTCTAAAAATGTGGTCCCTCAGGTATGACAACGCACCTCTGCTGTGCAGCATGCAAATGAGTCTTAAATGTGTTTCGCTTTGAGCTGCGAAGAACTAGCGTGATTCAATCTTTCTTTACCGATAGAAGACATGAATATTTGGATAAAATCGCACTAAAGTCAAAACTTAGATTAACTTTGATCGCTTTGAATACAGGCTGATTAATCAGATCTACAGATACTGATTTATCCAACTATTCAACAACAGCTTCTGTTTTGTATGCTGCTATGTTATTTTCAAGAGAACAACACTATTAGAGGGGTTCTTCTTACACTTTGTTTCAATTTTTTACAAAAGTAAGCAACCTGAAATGATATTAAATTCTTGAGATGCCCTCTTATTTACAGTGACTCTGACATGAAATAATGTTATTTTTAGTATCACTGATACGGACTGTCTTATCAGACAGTCTCGCTATCAGCATAAGGAATACGGGAATTTTCTCCTATCTAAATTTTTAAGAGCGTCACACAGGATTGGACGGACCAAGCAAGCAACATTTGGCTATTATTATACATTTAGATTAAAATGAGATGCGAAGAGCAACTTGAAAAATTAAATACAAACTCCCATGTAAAACATAAATTCTGCAAGTGGCATTTGCCTGATAACCGCAGTGTCGAAGATAAGATTATAATGGTGAGCTATAAAAATACGTAATGAAATCCTGAGGAGATCACACGCACGTTCTTCTCACGCAGCATCGAACGCCGAGTGTGAGCTGCACGTCACAGCATGCACCTCTCACATGAATTCTAGTCGGACTTGGATCATTAGAAATACAGTTTCTGAACCTAGTCCCATGGCCATACTGGTGTGCCACCTTCTCAGCATATTGTGTCTAATCTTCCTTTTACAAGAGAATCGCATTCGGGACCTCCTGACTGGGAGACAAGCACGCTACCAGTTGCGCTACAGAGCCACGGACCTACACAACCATCTCCACACTAGCCGCTGCCCAGCTCTGCCGCTGAGCTTGGAGTCCCGAGTGACACCTTCTCAGGCACCACAACCATCCACAGTCGTTAGATTTTTATCCTTGAATTGTCTTTTTGCGCGTCGTACGCATCTTGAAACTTCACATTACGAGTTGATTCAAATTCGTAAACGTGATTAAACTCGCACCCCATTAAGCTTGCAAGCCCAAAGATAGTAAAATAGCGTATATTTTACAACCCTCCACAATACATACAAGTCCTCTGTATCCTATTCCTTAATCATAGAGAGCCTATTTTCCAAGTGAATGAAATATTCGAAGACCTAAATACTATTATGATTGGCGTGTGATATTACAACAAAGACGCGAATCAGCACTCTGAAGACGAACGCAATAAAAATCGCACAGCAATTATTAAAGAGAGGAATGAGACGGAGCTGCCGCCACTATACAGGCGAGACGGCCGAGGGGTCGCCCTAACGGAGGTAAACAGAGCAGCAGCACATGGCCTGCGAAACAACGCACGAGAACAGCTTGTCAGCTCTAGTTGCGAATTCGTAAGATATATGTAACACAGGCACACGACAGCGTTTCATATGTGAAAACACAGAAAATAGACAAATCGAGACGTAAAAGTCACCGTTATGCGCCATACCTAACAGAGCAATGTCCACTGTAAGCCGTTTTCAAGAACGTCGAAGTAGATCGACAGGGGAAGCGAACTAGCTGAAATTGAAAAATAGTCGCATCTGATAGTTGAACCTTGAAAATTAATCATTTCTGGGTCTGGTGCAATTTTAAGTTTGAACTGGTTATAAAATTTGCAGCACAGTACTTTTTTAGAAGTTAGATTTGATTCATTCAACTAAGTTCAAACGATCAATGAATTGAATGGAGTCGTCATTAGAACGAGCTAAACCAAAAGGATGTCATATTAAAGTGATACTATTCTACTTTGAGTATAATTTGTGAGAACTGATAAAAATAATGAACCCGTGTTTCACCGGGGATTGGTGAAGTAGTGGCATGGCGAGGGCTGTGTGCTGGAGTTAGGCCTAGACTAGGGCAGTTGGGAGGACGCGAGGGGAAACGAGCAAAAAAAAATACGTCGATGACAATCGCGAGCTTGCAATAGAGGCAAGGCCGTAAGCAATTGGTGACGCCTGAAAATCTAAGAGATAATGCCGATTTGACCGGGTCGAGATAAAATAGCGAGAGATACCGCTGAATACAACAGAAGTTTAAGTTGTTTCTGTTCGATGAACGGACTATGAATCTCCGTTCATTGATCGATCTGCAATTTTAATTAAGTGAAAAGGTTAACTCTTCGTTAACCTCCTGCTGCTTCCAAACATGGCGAGTTCAGAAACCTGACTTGAATTACGGGCACCCACGCAAGATTGGCCTCACGAAATACCATGGAAGAAGAACGTAAGATTATGGGCCACAGCACATATTTTATTATTATTAATTTACGTATGTAAAACCGCAACAATAATAATGAAACGCGAACACCTTCACCTATATATTTTTCAACGAATTCGATCTCGAACAAATAATATATTGAGTAGAGAGCGCACCAAGAGACGAAGGGAAAGTTAATCAGTCTCTTGCTTGACTCGAACACAGCAGCCCTACGTTCGCCCTCACCAACGTTTTTAGAACGACATTGGGGAAAAACTGTGAGCTGGAGATGCGGTGACTCAGACTTCCAAAGCGGAGTATAAACTCAGACCAAAGCGGAGACATGCCCAACTGCTAAACACAGATGACGTAAACAAGTTTTAAATATTACAAATAATACCGTGCGAAGAATATAGTTTATACCACAGAGAAGAGTATACTCTAGTATGGTAGATACAGTTCATACTAGGTAAATGCAGCTAAAATCTACGTCAACTACTGAAGTGAAGTTTTATATGCAAATTTACTTAATCTCCTTGACCTGCACATATATCCTGCACTGAGAAAATTAATGAAAAAAGAGTTGGAGTTGTATCTTCTTATACAGCGTACAACTATCGTGCTGCGAACTGGAATCTTTTCAGAATCCAGCGTAGCGCTAACAGGTTCTGTTACAGTGTAATTATCAACAGTTGGCTGCGTTGGAATGACAGTTGTGTCGTCATACTCGGTGATGCGAAGCGAGAGCTAAAGAGTCGTGGTCAAACTTACTATTAAATATTGTGGTAGTGACTGCATCCCTAGACTCAATTTCAAACTGGAGACTGCTAGTATTACTGATGTTTTCAGAATCAGAGTAACCTGCACTGAAGATTAACGATGTACTTGACAATTGCTTCGCTGGAAAGACGAGAAAGCACTCCAACGGATGTCATACAGAGATGGAAAGCTGCTTATACAAGATACTGGACATAAAAAACATTGTTGTGGACTTAATTTTACATTGTTGTTCATACCGCAAGCAGAAATAGTAGAAAGAAGCCCCAGTTTGCTCAAGAGAACATTATGAAATTACATAAATTTGATACAATTTACAGGGGAAAACCTACATCAATCTTTACACTATTTCTGAGACCTGCATGATCCTAACTGCAGGCATCAGACGAAGCTTATGAAATTCGATACAAAGCTCGAGCAGGCCATGTAAGGGCTGCACAGCACAAAATCCGTGAAGAGGAAGATCGTAAACATGAAGTGACGCCGTTCTCTCCTTCGCTGGAGCTGGTGGGAGTAACGAAGCGTAACAGGTCATGGGCACTCCTCTGCATGAGACGCGAAGGTGATTTGGAAAAATTAAAAGCGTTGGGTGGCCATTTGCAAATCGGAAGCTGCCTTGATTGTGATTTTGATATTCATGTTTGAGTTTCCTTTATTTACTACTACTCTCTTATACTTATTTCAAAGAAATATAACGTGAGGCTTTACTGCGAATTCGTTAGAGTCGTATGTATTTATTTGTTATGCTATTGATAAAATATTACACTCCGAAAGATACTTTACTTCAATAAAAAAATCATTTTTATTGTTAAGAAACAAATTCACTCTCGAACCTACCTGCTCCAAAATGGTCAAATAATAACTAGTACTTCTGAAAAGAACACTATGTACATATGCATGTATACTCTGACATAAGCATTTGCACAACTGTCAAACAATGCTCAAAGCTTTCATAAAACAGATGTGTATTCTGTAAATAGTTCTACGTATCTCAAAATTACGATCAAGATTTATAGTGTCTTATCAATAATTCCTCACACTTAGAAACGACGATCCCCTCGACAAATATCATTTCTCAGAAGAGTTCAAATATCTCGGAACCTCATAAATTGATACGAAGCTTGGAAAGTACATTTATACTTATGCAATTTGAGAAATAGTCCTACTGAGTGCCAATCTCGAGTAGAATCTAGCAAAGTTTTTGTGGTATAAATGAAATGGAATGAATGAGTTGTATCCACTATATGATCAAATATGCAAGAATTTAGGAGCATAACCTACGGAGACTAACTGGCACATGAATATCAAACAATCTATTCTACCAGACGATTTTAAAATTAGGCGTTGACACTCATCCCAGAAAGCAGTTAAACTTTAAGTTAAGAATTAAAAGCAATTAGAGAAAGCTGGAACCACATCTATTATCTTGGAAAAAACAGCACTTGCAGCAAACTGGGCGGACGAAATTTCAAAGCTGCATGATCATCGAAGAATATCCAAAATTTAAGTTACAATGCCTAATCAGTTCCCAGCCCCTTCAAGCAACTAAATTAGAAAATTCAGACATATTTAGAATCTCCGCTATAAAAAGCACAAAAGCGGCTTTCGGCTGAGAGAAAACTTGAACCGACACTCAGAACAACTTTTGCCGCCCACTCAGTGAATCAATAATAAGAGCAGAAAATTGTCGATACTACAAGCTTGGAGAAAACGACGTGCAAGAAATTAGGTCGAGAGCAGAGACGTGATGAAGAAATGAAGCCCTGTTGTGAAATTTGCCACGTTGTGTACCCATCTAGCCAGCTGACAATACACCCACAGTCTGCACGTGACGACAGTGCCTCTCGTTATTGTTCATGTCATGCACGGCTAAATTGGCTCCGGAAACGCGGCTTCAGAGCCGTGCTCTTCGTGTTGAGACAGTGACTCATAACCTCCGAACTGATGACTCAGTGTGAAACAATCCTTTTCCAAGGAAAACGTGAGCTGTTATAACAATGAGCATCGACCTCTTGTCCGATAATTTTATAATACTTATAACTGAAAAATGTACTTTTCTAAATAGAAATAAAAATGCGATCGGCGATTGAGATTCATAGCGAGTTTAGCTGAAATGTTATTTCAAGTAGAAGCAATAATGAAACGACATTCTTCATACCTCGTTATCAAAATCTGTTCAGATGCATAATACAATTAAGTCACAATAGATATAAATTAACGAATCTAATTACAAGTCACAATAGATATAAATTAATGAATCTAATTACGAGTCACAATAGATATAAATTATTTAATTTAATTTTAGGTGAAAATACATAACGAAGCTCTGAGAGTTATCGTCTCACCTAGTGGTTCAAGTGATGCCAAATCTAGGAGTAGAGACACCTAGTGGTTCAGGTAGTGCCAAATCTAGGAGGAGTAGCGAGCCGCTGTGGATTGTAAGTCCGCCAGTCATATGAAATTCGGAACACAGTCCACAATAATTCAGTTGAGGATAGAGGCATGTAAGAGCATGATACCCACATCAAAGAAACACCAATTGAAATCTCAGCACATTTTCCACGAGTGAAGTACGCACGTTTATGCAATAAATTGTATAAAAAATAATTATTCTATTTGGTGCCTGTATATTTTCGCTGACATAACTGAAAAATATGAGCTTGAAAAATTGCAAGGCAAAAGAAAGATACTGAGACAAGTCCGATCAACATATTAAGTATCTTCTAGCAACATGGTGGTGATATGGTGAACTAAAAAAGAGAAATCCTCGCAAATATACTACAACGTGTACGTAAAATAGCTGCACAGTTAAAAACAGAGCGTGTGCAGACTTGCGATATAACACAAAAATAACTCCAATGTATTTATGTCATATTCGGTGAAATTTGTTGAGAATATAGACACACAATCTTAAAATTATACGGTTAAAAAAAATGCGTGAAAACCAAACAGAAAATGATTGTAGTTTTATCCTTCGTCACGTTCTGAGTGTTGTCTTGAAACTTTGTAAAGGTAAGGCCTGAAACTACGTCCATCCATTTCAGTAATTATCAGGTTTGTGGAGAACCATTTCCGGCAAGAGCAGACCATTTTCCGTTGGAAGCCCTCACGGAGCGGTCCTGTGGCCTTCTGTACGAAACACGTCACCACTCAGCACGAAACAAAGTTGCAGGCGTCTTGTTTTACCATGAACAAAATACGGTCAGAGAAGAAAAACATTTACCCAAGCTAGTACACCGAATCACGAGAGTCTTAAATATTATTTATTTGGCCACGATATAAAGCTACGCAAAATCCCGTGGAGGAATATTTTCGTTAATTCAAGATTTTTCAGGGAGTTCACAATCTTTCAAAGATGCCTTTATACTCTATCAATGCACTTTAGTGACTGGTTGGGCTACTTCTGGCATGTTTGTGCTCTTATTTTTGTAGTTGGATAGACTCATTCTTACTTTTTTTCGTTGAGTTATTATTTTCATCGCTTCTGGTACACCATGTGGCATCACGTACGAGTACTGTTACAAATAACATTCTAATCACAAACAAATAACATCCCTAAACGACCAAGATTTTCCTTTTCAATTGAAGCATGGGAAAATAATTTTTCACCGAGAATTTTAGCGTCTCTCTAAACATGATACTGCAACTCTAAAATACCACGCATAAATTTTGCACGAGCAAACGTTCAACAAAAACCGATTACTCATACAGGTGAATTTAGTGTAGGACTTTTTCTCGTCACGTATGGTTTATATTGAAAAACTACTTTTCTCACCTCAATTTTTTAATTTCCAAATTCTCGCTCAAAACTGAGTATGAACATCAATCGAAGTAGTCAGTAACAACATTCGATTAGGATGCCCCCCACAACTGGACGAGGCAGCTCGAGCAAGTGCACTCTGTACACGAGTATTGATCCCCCACGAGCGCCCTTCCCTCATCGCTCCCGTCAGCACCACACCCCAGGGAAACATTTCTCGCGGGACCGACGTCCGATGTACCACCATGCCACACCACCATACAATTGATGTAATAAAGCAATGAAAATATTAGAGAAGACTTAAACAATCATTATCAGGAAAAGAGGTGAATTAAAATCCATACAACAAAATTCAACAACAATTAGCGGTCAATGAAAGCAAAAAGCATGTGTTCAAGGCACCGTGCTTGCATGTGCGATAAAATGCGGACTTGGCAAAAGTAAGTGCAATGGCACGCAATAGAGTCGTTCACACGAACATGCACTTACTAGATAGCGTTGGCGTTGCCCTACAACATTACCTTCAGAAATATCGAAACGCTAACCGCTCAAAAAATACATAAACTTTACCGTTCAAAGATCACGAGGCACAAAAAAATAATTCCGAAAAACTATTACACACATCATTCATTGCACAAATTCAGAAATCAGTAATACACATGAAAAGTGTTACATGAGCGAAGAAACCGACCATTTCATTGAAAGGAAGCCACACTGACCGCGAGTGGCACCACCAGCTAGAGCAAGCCAAAATGTTAGTATTTAATTCTCTGGACTAGGAGTTGAGTGGTAATGCAAGGGGTAGGAAACTTCATTATAGTTCATTCTAGTAAGGGACGAATCAAAATTTTTATAATGAAGAATAACATTCAAACTGATAGATTGAAATTTTGATATTATAATGAAGAATAACATTTAAACTGATAGATTGATATTTTGATATTATAATGAAGAATAACATTTAAACTGATAGACTAACATTTTAAGAATGGTAGCAACCCAAAATGGGGGGCATGACAGTCTCATCAGCTGATCGCTAGTGGTCACAGCTGTGTACTCAAAACGCATTCAATAATGAATCAATCATTCGTAAGAACCAATAGTAAAGCGTTATTAAATCGTGTCGGACTACAGGAATGTAAACATTACAACTACCTCAAAGCTTACTTATATATATATATATATATATGTAACTGAATAAAAAAATTGATTTATATCGCTCACGGCGATTCTAAGAAGCACATATACTGCACATATGTCAACTCCTAGTCCTAATGTGAACACATTTGAGACACTCGAAGAAAACTCCTTAAAAGTATTTCTTATTCAAACACGAGTTTCAAGTTCGAATTCATTATCCAATGATTCAAAAATTCCAGTTTCTTTGTAAAAAAGGCCACCCTTAACGATTATTCTTAATGAATTCCAAGTTGAAAAAAAGCTTCTAAAAAATTAAATCATAACCCTGAAACTCACATTACCCTCCAAGAAGCACAAAGGCAGAAAATTTCATGGCCTGTGTTAACCTGGAAAAAGGAGAAACCGCAAACATCTCACGAAAATCATGTGAAATGAGAGAAAAAGAAAACAAATACTGCAGGAATAAGTCAATTGATCAGTAGGCCAACTTCCTCACGAGAGACACAGAGAATCATGCAATACAAGGCGAAGCAAACTCATAACCAACTCCTAAAAGCATCATTTAACTCTTTGCGAGCAGTCACAAACATCTCTCAGATTTAGTTTGTTGATCTTCCTTCCGTACGCTGCGCGGTGCGAGGACTTCGATTTCATAGCACCAGCAAGTCCGAAAAGGACACAGATAAGCTGACAAACAATTAATCCCTTTCAAAGTTCGTACATTGAACAAATATCTTTACCGCGCTCAAGGTAAAGAAGTCATGACTTTATGAGATGAAAAATTGAGCAATGATGCAAGTTCGTGCTTACTTAGCAAATCTAATGAAGACTTCAACAACAAAAACAGTAGGGGATATTTTCGAAGTAAGCAGGTATCTCTCCGAACATCAAATATATTATTGAAAAAAACTCCTACGATTCTTTGACAAACTTATTCGTACACTTGAAAAGGCAGTATACAGTTTAGAAAATCTAGTGCTTGTTTTTAATATTTTAAGAGACAGCTCCGTCAAATTCTTTGTGACAAGCTTGTCCTGAAGACCAGAAGTATTTCCTTAATATCAATATTAGGGCAGTGCGCGAACCAAGTCTTCATAGATCGCTATTGTTGTAAATTCTAGCCTATTCGGTTGTCTCACTTGAAGTGTCGCATTAGAATAATGAAAGAAAATATTGCTCGTAGGGTGTTTATTTAAATCAAAATAATATGATCCTTCCTTCTCTACGGCCTTTGCCCAACGCTTTTCTAAAGTATATACTCTATCTTCAAATAACTTACGACATTTACGAAATACGGCATTTCAATTTAGACAACCTATTATTTCCGAATTTTTAATTCTAACCTGTTTCGATTCGAAATACTGCCTTGCTCTGTTTTAGAAACTCTTTTTAAAACTCATTTTCTAGGATGCTAGCGTTTCACTCAGGCAATGAATCACACATAGATTTAAAAGGGTTAAGGGAGAGGGTATATTAAAATTCAAATCTAAAAATACTTAATGATTAACTAAAAGATAACTTCCCTGGAGCAATAGAATCTACGTACAGAGACTATTAATTTTATTGTAAGATCTCTTCAACTTTACGTATAACAAGAATATAGTTTTAGTGGTAGCCAATACGCATGCTGCTCTAGGCTCGTGAGACAAAGCATGTCGATCAGGACATCCGGTGCAGCGCTGTGTGGTGGCCTGAGCCAGACTTGCCCAGCGCCCCTTGCAGTAAGCCGCGCCGACCACATTCTTTCTGCAGCCCGGTTCCGGTCTCTAATCGGACAGCGATTCTCATGCAAAACAAGACTAATACACTTCTTGTACTTATAATAAAAATGTTACAAGGGTGCCAAACTTTCCGCGAGTTTTTGACACTAGAGTAAGTCATCGAACAAATTTGGAACTTTGGAGTAACCTTACCAACGTTTACATTGCATACAACTACGCTAGTATTGCATACATTCCTTCAAAGAATTCAACCTAGTTAGACAAATGTTTCAACTCACAAGTCTGCTATAGAAATTTTTCCGATGCAGTATCATAAGCCAAGTCTACTGTATCAGCAAAAGTAGCAGACCGCCGGCAGCTTAGGCGTGGCACGTCCAGGCGGGCCGCCGTCGAGATGCGGGTCAAAAGCGATGTATAAAATCGACAAACGGCGGGTTAAAGAGACATCAGAATATCACACGAAAATATTCAATGAACTTCCTTTGATTGAAATCAGCTACAGAAATAAGACATGGTAGAGAAACAGTATTAGAGCACCGATAAATCCTCATGCCGTTGAACGACGAAGCGTCAGCTGTTCAAGTAGCAGGGATACACCGCAGCGTCAACTTTAAGGTAACTGGTTGAAAATGATGCTATGTTCCAGAAAAATTGCAGCCAATTATAAATTGACATACCTGCTGCTAATTCGAGCTTCTTCCGTGAACCCAACGAAGGTCGAAGTGGTCGTCATGATGTTCCAAGTGAAGATTCAGGAGCTACTAAGCTGCGCACTCCACAGACCGTGGCAAAACTTCAACTGCTCGTACTCCCGCCAAAACACCCAGAGAAGAAGCAACGATTATCAGCTGCGCGGCTAATGCTTCTTTGAATCGTAACTGGTTTGGCAAGATTGGTCTTTGCGTTAAAATACTGACATCCGATCACTTTAATAGATATGATGCCGGATACCTGGGCAATAATCCCACTACATAATAATAGCCTAGTATTGCTTGCTTTGGCTGGTTGTTGTTGGAGTTGAGTCGTGCTTTACCGATTACCAGCACTTCTTGCTTGGTCCGGTCGTCCGCGTCTCTGCTAGGTTCCTAATTAGATAGAAAATTCGCGCGTTTGTATTCTTAATCAGTGGGACTGTCTGAGAAGGCAGTACGTATCAGTGATACTAAAAATAACATTGTTTCATGTCAGAGTTACTCAATCGAGACCTTAATGTATTAATTTAAAGGCTGTAATTTTATTAACTGAAAAACCAAAAGGTATATACTTGTATGTGACCAACTTTGGAATAAACTATTTTTCTTTCTTCTTTTCTTTATCGCTAAAACACATGTGAAGCAGCATCGTCGCTAATACTTTTCTATCACTTCAAAAACGAAAACAAAAACTTTATATCTTCAAATCTATTCATAGGGCTCCTGTTGAAAACATGTTATTGAGTTATTTGAAATATGTGCAAAACAGTTATTTTATTAACCCTAATGTCTGAAAAAATTTAATTTCTCTTTTATGTATTACCAGTCAGACGTTTTCTTCCAATGTTGCAAAAAAATATATGTGCCTTCATGGTATTGTCTATCATACGGCATACATTTCACCATTTGAATTTTGAAATATTGATTTTAAAACTTAACGTTTCGTGAAATTTCAGTAATCACGAGCTTTGTAGAAAACATATTATTTTCCTTTTTGTCTTGTGAATACTATTTTTCATCCACACCATTCCTACATTTCAGTTGATAATAGCATTTTGTCACAGTAATTAATTCATTTAAAAAGTGACGAAGTTAGCTTGACATTGTGACCTATGATTTTAGCATTATCTCTGCCGAATTCATTTGAAGTTGAAGAAAATACAGTTTGCTTGTAGAATCGAGACGTTCTAATGAAGTTCACAGTGATTGGTGAAGGGATCATCTTCATCACGAAAATCAACTGCTTTCTAATCAGGTTAAGTCAGACGAAAAGTGACCAACGTAATCACTCGTTTTCGTTATTGTCTTTCATGCATCAGTGAACACTGAAAACCGTGTAATCATGCAGAGGATCGAAAATATGCAGTACCTTTTAGATATTACAACGGTTGATAATAAAAAGGCAACCAATTGCTGAGAAAATATATGTAAATAGGTCCGAGTTTTTTCGCACCGCCGGACTTTCACACCGCTTCTGCGTCCACACTGCCGGACGTGGACGAGTCGCAGAAGTCCATCAACGGTGCCCGAGTCATTGTTAAGTATCTTTTCTCGTAAAAAAGTTAGTCGCTGATAACACGAGTGAGAATGCTCAAACTATAATTATAATTTTATAAGGCCGTAACCAAATTTTTTGCATTTTTTCCTGTGTTTTTGTTAGAACAACATTCTTTTATTTTCTTCAACCTACACAAGTTCATGTTTTACTCGCATTTCATGGACTAAAGGCAGCTTTAAAAAATTAAATTTTCTCTTAAGTGCATTCTACTCGTTGATGTTTTGAACGATTGTCCATCAGAATTTAATCGTTTTATTCTTGATTTGTAGATGATACTTTCGCACTTTTTAGTGGTCCATCTCATACAGGACCTTTTTAACATATTCGCTGCTACCAAGGAAGTTAGTTTCGTTTTTCCACGTCATCATGATTGTTTTCTTATAAAATATTGAAATTACATTTTTTATTATCGTAGTGATTCTACAATGCAGGAACTTTGTAACTAATATATAATAAAAGAAGTCTTGCATACATTTGTGTCAGAGAGCAAAGTTAATCATAGAAATTAAACATACCTAAATAGCATTGAAACTGAAAGTTGTATAATACATGTGGTAGCGAAGGTGTTGAACTACCTCGGTCAGAAACATAGTTTTATTATGTTTACAATGGACGTTTAAAGGAACAACAGCCTAGCTTTTCTTGAATAGTTGATAGCCAGGGATGGAGATTGATTTGAAACTTATGTGTACCGTAAATCCACTTACCTGGACTAAGCAATAGTTTCTTTAGTTTTTGCTTCAAAAATCGCAAAATAAATTGCGTTCTAACTGTTATCAATGGAGGCTTCAAAATTCCCCACACCTCTCGGAAAGCGCATGAAGAATTTGAATATCTTTGTAATTTTTCACGACAAATAATTTTTCTTTAGGAAGAATTAGCTCTCAAATTAAATAGTTTTTCTTTAGGAAGTATTAACTCTCAAATTAAATAGTTTTTTCGGAAGTTATAGCTCTCAAATTAAATAGTTTTTCTTTATGAAGTATTAGCTCTCAAATTAAAACAATGCTAGCGAAAAGATAAATGAGTCCCAGAACCATAGCCAGCGATCAGAATTTTTTCATATTTTGATCCCTCTGAAAAGATGTCTCCAAAACTAAAATTGCTTGAAGAATATTTTTCAAATCTAAAGCTACGTATCATTTTGGATAAGAATTCTAAAGGTTGCTTCATTTTATCGTTAAAAAGATATTGCTTCAACCGAGATTCGTACTGCAATGGTTCACAACTACAGTTGGAGTATGCAGTGCACTTCTTCGTACAACGGTATGGCGTCACGAAATCTTTACACCTGAATAGTAGAGGATCGAGGTATAAGCTTTCGTACTAGTCCTCCGTTAGCATGCCTCTCTCATTCTACGGCATCTATTCACGCTAAAAAGTACAGTACGTAGGAGCAAATTCAAAATTTAGACTTCATCGTCTAATCTCAGTGACTTTAGAATTTTAGCTTTAACTGCAATTCTAAAATGTTATAACATTGAATCCAGGTGCCTGACGTAGAATTTTTACAAACCCAAACGTACACCTAAATAATAGTATATTTTATTTATTTGGAGTTTGGGTCGAATAAAACACTAATTACAAGCCAGGGACAGAGAACAAAAGTTTGTTGTAACACGGTGTTATTTGTGAGGCGCAGTTAAAACTCGTATGAATCAACGTAATAACGTTTTAAATGATCCCTGTATTTTTTAAATAGATGGTTTCAATAAACAACCACAAACTAGTACAGTGCTTGGACATTAATGTTAGCAGAAGTATATATGTCATGTATGTGTTTTGAAAATTTCGAGCTCTGGTTTGAGGTAAAGAGTACAGGTAGTTCGGAGAACACGTGTGAGTTATTTATGTACAATAAAATTTAAACAGAACAAAGGTTTTGCCAACTGGGAAATCAACTAAGAATAAAATGTACGAGACAATAGTATCCAGTCGAAACTAAAAACCCGTCTTTCGCATTTAGGGGCGTGAGCTTTGTTCGTAACAAAAGCATGGAGGCTATTAATGTCACTGGAAACAAATTTTTTATTCTCCGTTTGCGGTGTCTTGTTCCATTCTTGCATGCAGATGATCCTCAAATCAGCAAGGCTCCTTGGGTCACCTACTCAGCACAGCAGTTTTGAATGTGCGCCGGAAATTTTCAATGGGACTCAGGTCAGGCGATTGGCTGGGCGACGGAAGGCCACCTATTTTTTTATTTGCAACCTATTATTTTGCCGATTTCACTCTTTGTTTAGGACCATTGTCTCGCTGAAAGATCCACTTGAGTCCCCCGCAGGACCCACTGCTATTAGAAGCAGCAAATTTGAGAATGAAGAAGAAGAAAATATAAAGATAGACAAGCGAAAAAGGCATAAAAATGAAAAGAAGCAAAGTATGCACGAAAGATAGAAGTCCCCAAGGCTTATTTATAGCCGAAGTAACCCAACATGCCTCCATGCGGATGACCACAAACGTAAGAATTTTACAGAAATTGTGTTGAAAAAATTATTTCTGAAATTCATCTCTACTTGAGTTACGTTTTACCTCCTAGTTTGGGAGCTAAAATCTTGTGTTTAAATGTACAATAGTTGTTTTATCTCTCCTCCTCCTTGTATCGCCCTGTGCACACAGGCTTCGTTGAAGACTACATGAGGTCTTTGATGAACACGACAGTGGGCATCATTGCTAAAAAGACAGAATATTGATTCATCTGACCGCATGACACTTCTCCACTCCACGTCAGTCCAATTTGTGTGATTTTCGGCCCAATTTACACAAATAGTCTTGTGGGCAGGAGTTAACACCGGCCGTTTACGAGCCACTGTGCTCCATGTGTTCATTGCATGGAGTTCTCTACACAGATTTCGTTCAGAACAACAGGAGAAACAGCAATGGCGTGTCGCAGTTGCTCCATTCGTGATGCAATGCAATGCCGACCAACAATT